>ONZH01013651.1:0-28204 GCA_900303285.1 Rhinella marina
CAGAGTGTGCAAACCGCGCTCAGTTTGTCATCCGCACAAACATTAAAATATCTCCACACCACAGAAGTACGAGGCCTCGATGGGGGAGCTTCGCGCGACTGGCCGCTGCCGGGAACAGCTTCGGCCCTGCTGGCTGTGGCCTCACTTCTCTGTCTGAACTGTCCTCTGCCTGTGGCCATCCCTCTGCCTGTGGACATCCCTCTGCCTGTGGACATGCCTCTGCCTGTGGACATCCCTCTGCCTGTGGACATCCCTCTGCCTGTGGACATCCCTCTGCCTGTGGACATCCCTCTGCCTCTTGCTGCCTTTTTCGGTGCTGCGCAGACCACCACCTCTCCACTGCTTTCCTCGCTGGACATCACCCCTGGCCAAGTGGGGTCGGTCATTTCGTCATCCACCAGCTCCTCTTCCACTTCCTCACTCTGCTCCTCCTCCTGCCCACTGGACATTCCAACAGCCTCCCTTGATGGCAACTGCGTCTCATCATCATCATCGCTCATGATAACAGATGCTGGCTCAGGGTCCACATCAGCAGGAGATGGCGAAAACTCCAGTGTTTGGGCATCACTACAAACAAATTCCTCTGCTAGCTCCTGGGATTCTTCCGGCACATCTGAAAAAGGACCCGAAAAGAGCTCCTGGGAGGGGTCAATGGTGGGATGACTCTGTTGGCCAGGTGTGGAGGAAGGAGGGTCAGAGTGAGACTGTGTGGATGACTGGCTGGTGGACAACTGTGTGGAAGCGCTATCGGCTATCCATTGCACCACCTGTTCAACCTGCTCAGGCCTCAACAGCGGTGTAACCCGCCCCCTGCTTAACTGTCCCATAAAGGCAGGGATTCTGGATGAGCGGGATCCTGGCTGATCCTCACCAGCACACATTGTATCCCCACTGGCTTCAACAAGGCCCCCAACAGCATTTCCGCGCCCCCCGTCCTCGTCCACGTCCACGTCCTATTCCGCTAGCCCCCCTCCGCATTTTATTTTTTTTTGGTTACAATATTTTGCCTTCACAGCCGTGAAATTAGTTTGCAAGAGAACGCACAGTACAGTTGCCAGTTAAGGCCTATATATTGTATTTTTCAAGGTACACAGCAGTGTACTAAGTGATCAGACGGTGTGTATGAACAACAGTTATGAGAAATTACTTTGCAAGAGAACGCACAGTACAGTTGCCAGTTATAAGGCCTATATATTGTATTTTTCAAGGTACACAGCCGTGTATTAAGTGATCAGACGGTGTGTATGAACACCAGTTATGAGAAATTACTTTGCAAGAGAACGCACAGTACAGTTGCCATTTAAGGCCTATATATTGTATTTTTCAAGGTACACAGCAGTGTATTAAGTGATCAGACGGTGTGTATGAACACCAGTTATGAGAAATTACTTTGCAAGAGAACGCACAGTACAGTTGCCAGTTAAGGCCTATATATTGTATTTTTCAAGGTACACAGCAGTGTATTAAGTGATCAGACGGTGTGTATGAACACCAGTTATGAGAAATTACTTTGCAAGAGAACGCACAGTACAGTTGCCAGTTAAGGCCTATATATTGTATTTTTCAAGGTACACAGCAGTGTATTAAGTGATCAGACGGTGTGTATGAACACCAGTTATGAGAAATTACTTTGCAAGAGAACGCACAGTACAGTTGCCAGTTAAGGCCTATATATTGTATTTTTCAAGGTACACAGGCCTTTTATTAAGTGATCAGACGGTGTGTATGAACACCAGTTATGAGAAATTACTTTGCAAGAGAACGCACAGTACAGTTGCCAGTTATAAGGCCTATATATTGTATTTTTCAAGGTACACAGCCGTGTATTAAGTGATCAGACGGTGTGTATGAACACCAGTTATGAGAAATTACTTTGCAAGAGAACGCACAGTACAGTTGCCAGTTAAGGCCTATATATTGTATTTTTCAAGGTACACAGCAGTGTATTAAGTGATCAGACGGTGTGTATGAACACCAGTTATGAGAAATTACTTTGCAAGAGAACGCACAGTACAGTTGCCAGTTATAAGGCCTATATATTGTATTTTTCAAGGTACACAGCAGTGTATTAAGTGATCAGACGGTGTATGAACACCAGTTATGAGAAATTACTTTGCAAGAGAACGCACAGTACAGTTGCCAGTTATAAGGCCTATATATTGTATTTTTCAAGGTACACAGCCGTGTATTAAGTGATCAGACGGTGTGTATGAACACCAGTTATGAGAAATTACTTTGCAAGAGAACGCACAGTACAGTTGCCAGTTAAGGCCTATATATTGTATTTTTCAAGGTACACAGCAGTGTATTAAGTGATCAGACGGTGTGTATGAACACCAGTTATGAGAAATTACTTTGCAAGAGAACGCACAGTACAGTTGCCAGTTAAGGCCTATATATTGTATTTTTCAAGGTACACAGCAGTGTATTAAGTGATCAGACGGTGTGTATGAACACCAGTTATGAGAAATTACTTTGCAAGAGAACGCACAGTACAGTTGCCAGTTATAAGGCCTATATATTGTATTTTTCAAGGTACACAGCCGTGTATTAAGTGATCAGACGGTGTGTATGAACACCAGTTATGAGAAATTACTTTGCAAGAGAACGCACAGTACAGTTGCCAGTTAAGGCCTATATATTGTATTTTTCAAGGTACACAGCAGTGTATTAAGTGATCAGACGGTGTGTATGAACACCAGTTATGAGAAATTACTTTGCAAGAGAACGCACAGTACAGTTGCCAGTTATAAGGCCTATATATTGTATTTTTCAAGGTACACAGCAGTGTATTAAGTGATCAGACGGTGTATGAACACCAGTTATGAGAAATTACTTTGCAAGAGAACGCACAGTACAGTTGCCAGTTATAAGGCCTATATATTGTATTTTTCAAGGTACACAGCCGTGTATTAAGTGATCAGACGGTGTGTATGAACACCAGTTATGAGAAATTACTTTGCAAGAGAACGCACAGTACAGTTGCCAGTTAAGGCCTATATATTGTATTTTTCAAGGTACACAGCAGTGTATTAAGTGATCAGACGGTGTGTATGAACACCAGTTATGAGAAATTACTTTGCAAGAGAACGCACAGTACAGTTGCCAGTTAAGGCCTATATATTGTATTTTTCAAGGTACACAGCAGTGTATTAAGTGATCAGACGGTGTGTATGAACACCAGTTATGAGAAATTACTTTGCAAGAGAACGCACAGTACAGTTGCCAGTTAAGGCCTATATATTGTATTTTTCAAGGTACACAGCAGTGTATTAAGTGATCAGACGGTGTGTATGAACACCAGTTATGAGAAATTACTTTGCAAGAGAACGCACAGTACAGTTGCCAGTTATAAGGCCTATATATTGTATTTTTCAAGGTACACAGCCGTGTATTAAGTGATCAGACGGTGTGTATGAACACCAGTTATGAGAAATTACTTTGCAAGAGAACGCACAGTACAGTTGCCAGTTAAGGCCTATATATTGTATTTTTCAAGGTACACAGCAGTGTATTAAGTGATCAGACGGTGTGTATGAACACCAGTTATGAGAAATTACTTTGCAAGAGAACGCACAGTACAGTTGCCAGTTATAAGGCCTATATATTGTATTTTTCAAGGTACACAGCAGTAGTGCCAAATATAGTTTGGTATGTAGCAGAGCACCTAATACACCACTAATGCCTCTCTCTGTCCCTACTCCAGCAGCTATCCCTGAATACAGCAGCCGTTCTCTGTAAAGTCTATATTGTAGTAAGCTATCACTGAAGTCCACTGTAGTAGCCCTGATAAGGGCTTTTAATCACGCTCCTGCCTGTCCAACAGCTAAAATCTGTCTCTCCCTTCTCCAGCCTCTGTCCCTGACTAAGTTCACGCAGCATATGCGTACGAGCAGGAAGAGCTGAGTTTTTAATATTCGAGGTCACATGGTTTTTCCAGCCAATGCATGTAGACGCTGTTTTCGCGCTGCCAGCGTGCTCAGCGTGCCTGTTATACCCCCCCTGCATGGTGATTGGTGGAAAAAGAGCGCCAGGGAAGGTGGGAGGGGAAACGAATTCTAAGTGCGCCATCGCGTTATACTCGAACAAAATCGAGTACGCCGAATATCGTAGTATTCGATCGAATACCAGCTCGATCGAACACTACTCGCTCATCTCTATTTATAACTTTTTTTGGAGTCTTTTTTAACCTTTTTTTGTTGCGGCTAAACGGGGTTGACGGCACCCAGCTGAGCAGCAACGTGTACCATGTACGGTCACGGAACAGGAATTTTTTTTATTTATATGACTTCCTCTCCCTATCTCTACCTATCTCTTGCTTTCTCAGCCTCTTTCCCTATCTATCACCTTAACTTCTATATCTAGCTTTCTCTTCCTCTCTCCTGCTTCTCTCACTTACCCTTTCTATTTGTTCTCTATCTCTCCCTGTATCTATCTACTTGTTTGACTATCTATCTCTCTCTTTTCCCTCTCTATCTATGGAGCTCCTTTCTCTCGGATGTCTGAAGACGCACTGACAAAATGTCGGCGCGCTCAGGCACTTCCGGGGCTGTGGGGGTGACGTCACACATCTTGTTTTTCACAGAAAACCAGGATACAAGGGATTATAGGAGTAATAATCTCTTGTATCCTGGTCTAGTCTGTGAAAAAAGTACAGTTTTGCGTCACCGTTTTTTTTTTTACCAGATTCGTTATGAATCGGGTTCGTTACGGTTCTGTTCACTCAAAATAACGGCGACGCAAAATATACGCATATTTGAGAATGTACACTAATGCGTACGCTAATGCGTGTACACATTAGTGAACATTCTCAAATATGCGTATATTTAGGGTATGGAATATGGCATATTCCATACCCTAAATATATGCATAGTTGAGAATGTTCGCTAATGTGTACGCATTTTATGAATTCATACGTATTAACGTATGCATTATCGTACATGCTCAATAAATATGCGTATATTTTGCGTCGCCGTTATTTTAACCAGATTCGTTACAAACTTTCTCAAAATTCGGTTCGGTGACGAACCGAACTTTTGGGAAAGTTCGTAACAAATCTGGTTTGTTACGGTTCGGTTCGCTCATCCCTAGATCCATGTCTATGTTGTGCTGTTGTGATACTGAATTTTCCCTCAGGATTAAGAAAGTGTATTATATCGTATCATATCATATTGTATATGTGGAAGAAAAGTCATAGCAAATTTATGAATGCCTGTATATTATTTATTTATGCCCTGTAAAACGTAGCTGAATCCGGCATTGTGCCTTTCCTGGGTAAATGGTAAGGAAGTAATAGTCATGTACAGTGCCTTGCGAAGGTATTCGGCCCCCTGGAACTTTTCAACCTTTTGCCACATTACAGGCTTCAAACGAAAAGATATAACATTTTAAATTTTTGGTGAAGAATTGGGTCAAGTGGGTCACAATTGTGAAGTGGAACGAAATTCATTGGATCATTTAAACTTTTTTTGTAATAATAAAACTGAAAAGTTGGGCGTGCAAAATTTTTCGGCCCATTTACTTTCAGTTCAGAAAACTCACTCCAGAAGTTCATTGAGGATCTCTGAATGATCCAATGTTGTCCTAAATGACTGATGAAGATAAATAGAATCCACCTGTGTTTAATCAAGTTTCCGTATAAATGCACCTGCTCTGTGATAGTCTCAGGGTTCTGTTTCAAGCACAGAGAGCATCATGAGGACAAAGGAACACACCAGGCAGGTCCGTGATACTGTTGTGGAGAAGTTTAAAGCCGGTTTTGGATACCAAAATGGAAGGAACATCAGACCACTGCAAATCTACCAAGACCCGGCCGTCCCTCTAAACTTTCATCTCAAACAAGGAGAAGACTGATCAGAGATGCAGCCAAGAGGCCCATGATCACTTTGGATGAACTGCAGAGATGTACAGCTGAGGTAGGAGAGTCTGTAGACAGCACTCCATAAGTTTTGATGCAATGTGAATTTTATTCCATTTCAGCCGGACATTATGCACAACATGAGCAACGTTTCGGGCTGACAAGGCCCTTCATCAGGCTGGTGTGCAAAACAATAAAATAAAGTAAGAGACAAAACACAATATTAGGTCAGATACACTGTCTGATTCATCAAGTTAAGACAATAAGCAAGTACATAGCCATCCCCTGATAAGTGTAGGGAAAGTTCCTAGACTATTAGTAATCAATGCTGTCTGAGCATATAATAGACAATGGCATCACAGTTTTCCTTATTTATATATGCAGTATCCAAAAATATGGGCAGGTACGTAGCACATGGAAAAGTCACCCGTGAGTTCGGGTGAAATTGGTCATCTGTGACTCTATACAGTACTACCTTTGCATTACTGCTTATAAATTTGTGATCACGTAAAACAAGTTATAGGAACAATAATGTCTCTAATGCAGTGAGGCTGAAATCTAAGCGAGGTGAAGATAGCATGCAAGAAGCTAGGGCTTACCATAGAGGTGTTGTAGCAGCGTGTATGCGGTCGGCCATATGGCTACAGTGCATGGACGTGGCGTTTAAAAACACTGGGCTGCGGACGTCATCCCCTGGGGACAGAGGGCTGGTCCAGTGAAAATGACGTAGCGCCTGGAAGCCGATGTCCGAGGGAACCCGGAAGTTCGGCAGACAATATGCGCATGCGCAATGGGCTTTAGACGTGCGATGTGTTGTAGATATAACTACATTGCCACACCGAGTGAGTGCGCATGCGCTGTGGTCAGGGCGCTGTGGCAATCGCCATCTTGCGTGTGGGCTGGTGCAAACTCAAATGCGCAGGCGCAGTGTGCAAATATGGACCGACGGCCATCATAAAATAGGGCAATTAGCCCTTCTTCCATATTCAAAGAGCTATATCAAATAGACATAGGGTAACCATAGGGAAATTAACCTATAGGGTAGTTAACATATATATTAGGGATGTAAATACAGTGGGTAGGGGGGATTATGTAAGCACAAGGGATTGTGTAGGCGTAGATACAAGGGTTGTATCAACTAAGTATTCATTAAGGTCAAACATAGAAATTAGAAACGGTAACACTAGAGGGAGTAGAGCTAATGACACAGTACTAGATACACTCGAGTTGTATATATGGATACGGGAGGCTGTAGTATACTTATGGTGAGACCCATATTCTAGAAGTAGGCGTGGGTAGAGGTATCGACTATGGATGTTGTAGGCTATGTGCGTTCCTGTGGATAAAGGGGAACAGAATTAGAATAAGTTCATACCAGCATGTATCTTAACAATATATTTCAATGTTAATTATTCCAAACAATAATCTTTGTTAAGGCCGGATGGTTGTAGAGTGTTGAGACGTCGAATCCAGGCCATCTCTCTTTCCCTTAGTTGGTGTTCCCGATCGCCACCACGTCTCAAAGGTGGGATCCAGTCGATCACCTGATAACGTAACTGGCTGACAGAATGCCTACATGTGGAAAAATGCTCCACCAATGGGGCCTCTGCTTTACCAGTCCTTATGTTAGATTTGTGTTGACATATCCTATCTTTAATTTTTTGGGTGGTCTCCCCCACATAGCCCAAGCCACAGGGGCATTTGATAAGGTATACGACATAGTTGGACAGGCATGTATAGTGCCCATTTATGAAAAAAGTCTTGCCAGTAGTGGGATGAGTGAATGTAGGGCCCTTTGAAATATTACCACACTGGGCACATGTAAGACACGGGTAAGTCCCTTTGTTGGGGGAGCCCATGATGGTAGTTTGGGTATTACCTGATTTACTTGACCCTAGGTCAGAAGTGACCAGTGTGTCTCTAATGTTCCTGGCTCTTTTGAATGACATTATGGGCTTCAGAGGGAAGATATTAGGGAAGTTACTCCTCAGTACATGCCAATGTTTATAAACAATATTCTGAATATCTCTACTTTGAGGTGAGTAAGTCGTAACGCATGGAATGCGGTTACTAGTTTTAGTGGATTTGGCCATGTTAGGGGTAAGAAGTACCTCTCTAGGTAATTCCTCAACTTGTTGGAGGTGTCTCTGTAAGATGTCTTTTGGAAAACCTCTCTGCACAAATTTATTTGACATGTCATTGAGTCTAGGGTTGAGTGTATCTGCCTCAGAAACTATACGTTTCACCCTCATGAGTTGAGAGCGGGGGAGGGACCTGATTAAACCTGGGGGATGGTGGCTGTTAAATTTAAGTAAACTGTTTTTATCGGTTGGTTTACTGTATAGATCTGTTGTTAGTCTATTGTCCCTTACCCTCAGGTGTACATCCAGGAATGGTATATTGTTATGGCTATATTCCAGGGAAAGAGAGATCGTCGGGATAGCCGTATTAATAGTCTGATGGAACACGACCAAGTCCTCCAAAGGCCCCTGCCAAACACAGAAAACATCGTCTATAAACCGGACCCACAGTAAAACATTTTCCTTGAACAATGGACATGAGTATACAAATTCTTCTTCAAAATAATTCATATACATGACTGCAAAGGTTGGTGCTACATTACAGCCCATAGCGGTCCCTGAGATCTGAAGGAAGAACTGGTCTTCAAAGAGGATGTAATTCCTCTTGAGAACAAACCTCAGTAGTTGTAGGATGAAGTCTTGTTCGCCATTGGAAAATTCTTGGTACATTTCCATGGCTTGTTTTACACAATTAATGCCTTCATCAGTGGGGATATTGGTGTATAGACTGGTTACATCCATTGTAACCAGGTAACACTTGCCCCAATCCGCCTTTACATCCTTAATCTTGTTCAGGAAATCAGTGGTATCCTTTAAGAAAGATTTCCCATTCTGTGCGTAGGGTCTAAGTAGGTAATCCAGCATTTTGGAAGCTGGCTGAAATAGTGAGTCACATCCCGACACAATCGGTCTACCCGGGGGACATTTAAGGCTTTTATGCACCTTTGGTAGGATGTACATAACTGGGATGCGTGGAAATCTAGGGACAAGGAAGTCTGCCACTCTCTTGTTTATAATGTGTCCTGTTAGGGCAGTTTCCACAATATCTGACAGTTCTCTTTTAAATTCGCCCGTGGGGTCGTAGTCTATGGGTGAATACGTATTTAAGTCACCAAGTTGGCGTAGGATCTCATTCCTATAATCAGTCTTATTCATTACCACAATACCTGAGCCTTTATCAGCTGGCTTTATCACAATATCTTTATTCTGTTTAAGCTTTTTAAGAGCTAGGGCTTGACTCTTGGACATATTATATCTTACCTTTGATAAAGGCTTCTTTTCCAATTTATGTATGTCTTCTTGAACCCGGGAAATGTAGTTTTCTACTATTTCATATTTCTTTGGTGGCATATATGTGCTTGGATTTTTGCACATTTTGGTACGGTCTAGGAAGGGCGTTGCCGGGGTCTCAGTTGTGGTAGCCCACGTGGGTTTGTCAATCTCCATGTATGCTTTCAGCCGGATTTGTCTGAAAAATCTTGCTATTTCCTTATCCAACGTATATGGGTCTACAGGACCCGTTGGTACGAATCCTAGGCCCAGATTTAGGACCGATGTTTCATCCTTGGTAAGTTCATATGATGATAAGTTCATTACCAGGTCATCCGAAATTGTTGTTGGTTCCATTGTAGTTATGTCTGGTTCCGATTGACTGATCGTGTTTGGATTGGCTCCCGTTCTTGGTAGTAGTTCCGCCCTCTTCCTCTGGTGCTTGCGCCCCGCCCTCCTTGGTATCCTCTTCTTCGGGTTCTTGTGTATCCCCTGTCTAAAAAATCAGTATCGCTACTGATACTCGAGGATCCAGAGGCTCTAGGTATTGTAGGCCGTTGTGCTGGTAAGTTCTGGGCAACTGTACGGTAGACTTGATTGTTTGTATAATCTAGGAGGTCCCTCTGGAACTTGGTTCTTTTCCTTTCCTCCAAATTCCTTCTGAAGGTGTTTGTTCTTTGTGTCAAATTATTCTTGATAGCCGTGGTTTCTTCTGTGGATAAATTACAGAAGAGGTTTTGTTCAAGCGTATTAATTTCCTCCTTGGTTTTTCTAATTTCTCTGCTGGTTCGTTCGATAGTAAGGAGAATAATATCAAAAGATGCCTTATTGAGTATGCGTTCAAACTGTAGGCAAAATTCAGGGTCCTCAGCAAAAAGTGTTGGACGTAAGTTACATCTGAGGCCCCTAGGGATCACCTTCCTTCTGTGGTATTCTGTTAGTGTAACCGCATGAAGTTCCAATGATATAGCTTTTTTAGTGCTTTTCTCAAGTGTCTGGGATGACACTGTTGAGCTTGAGCTTGATAAGAACTCGTTAGATGCTGTCGGACTGGTAAGCAGAGGCCCCATTGGTGGAGCATTTTTCCACATGTAGGCATTCTGTCAGCCAGTTACGTTATCAGGTGATCGACTGGACCCCACCTTTGAGACGTGGTGGCGATCGGGAACACCAACTAAGGGAAAGAGAGATGGCCTGGATTCGACGTCTCAACACTCTACAACCATCCGGCCTTAACAAAGATTATTGTTTGGAATAATTAACATTGAAATATATTGTTAAGATACATGCTGGTATGAACTTATTCTAATTCTGTTCCCCTTTATCCACAGGAACGCACATAGCCTACAACATCCATAGTCGATACCTCTACCCACGCCTACTTCTAGAATATGGGTCTCACCATAAGTATACTACAGCCTCCCGTATCCATATATACAACTCGAGTGTATCTAGTACTGTGTCATTAGCTCTACTCCCTCTAGTGTTACCGTTTCTAATTTCTATGTTTGACCTTAATGAATACTTAGTTGATACAACCCTTGTATCTACGCCTACACAATCCCTTGTGCTTACATAATCCCCCCTACCCACTGTATTTACATCCCTAATATATATGTTAACTACCCTATAGGTTAATTTCCCTATGGTTACCCTATGTCTATTTGATATAGCTCTTTGAATATGGAAGAAGGGCTAATTGCCCTATTTTATGATGGCCGTCGGTCCATATTTGCACACTGCGCCTGCGCATTTGAGTTTGCACCAGCCCACACGCAAGATGGCGATTGCCACAGCGCCCTGACCACAGCGCATGCGCACTCACTCGGTGTGGCAATGTAGTTATATCTACAACACATCGCACGTCTAAAGCCCATTGCGCATGCGCATATTGTCTGCCGAACTTCCGGGTTCCCTCGGACATCGGCTTCCAGGCGCTACGTCATTTTCACTGGACCAGCCCTCTGTCCCCAGGGGATGACGTCCGCAGCCCAGTGTTTTTAAACGCCACGTCCATGCACTGTAGCCATATGGCCGACCGCATACACGCTGCTACAACACCTCTATGGTAAGCCCTAGCTTCTTGCATGCTATCTTCACCTCGCTTAGATTTCAGCCTCACTGCATTAGAGACATTATTGTTCCTATAACTTGTTTTACGTGATCACAAATTTATAAGCAGTAATGCAAAGGTAGTACTGTATAGAGTCACAGATGACCAATTTCACCCGAACTCACGGGTGACTTTTCCATGTGCTACGTACCTGCCCATATTTTTGGATACTGCATATATAAATAAGGAAAACTGTGATGCCATTGTCTATTATATGCTCAGACAGCATTGATTACTAATAGTCTAGGAACTTTCCCTACACTTATCAGGGGATGGCTATGTACTTGCTTATTGTCTTAACTTGATGAATCAGACAGTGTATCTGACCTAATATTGTGTTTTGTCTCTTACTTTATTTTATTGTTTTGCACACCAGCCTGATGAAGGGCCTTGTCAGCCCGAAACGTTGCTCATGTTGTGCATAATGTCCGGCTGAAATGGAATAAAATTCACATTGCATCAAAACTTATGGAGTGCTGTCTACTTACCTATTGAAATACTAAGACTGTATCCTTGGGGTGAAGCAAGGGTCCGAATAAGACGTGCACCCGACTTTGGCCTAGAGTGGATGTGTGCTGTAACCCTATAGAGAATATTGAGGTAGGAGAGTCTGTCATAGGACAACAATCAGTCGAACACTTCACAAATATGGCCTTTATAGAAGAGTGGCAAGAAGAAAGCCATTTCTCAAAGATATCCATAAAATGTCTTGTTTACAGTTTGCCACAAGCCACCTGGGAGACACACCAAACATGTGGAAAAAGGTGCTCTGGTTAGATGAAACCAAAATCGAACTTTTTGGAAACAATGCAAAATGATATGTTTGGCATAAAAGCAACGCAGCTCATCACCCTGAACACACCATCCCCACTGTCAAACATGGTGGTGGCAGCATCATGGCTTGGGTCTGCTTTTCATCAGCAGGGACAGGGAAGATGGTTAAAATTGATGGGAAGATGGATGGAGAAAAATACAGGACCATTCTGGATGAAAACCTGTTGGAGTCTGCAAAAGACCTGAGACTAGGACGGAGATTTATCTTCCAACAAGACAATGATCCCAAACATAAAGCAAAATCTACAATGGGATGGTTCAAAAATAAACATATCCAGGTCTTAGAATGGCCAAGTCAAAGTCCAGACCTGAATCCAATTGAGAATATGTGGAAAGAGCTGAAAACTGCTGTTCACAAACGCTCTCCATCCAACCTCAAAGAGCTCGAGCTGTTTTGCAAGAAATAATGGGCAAGAATTTCAGTCTCTAGATGTGCAAAACTGATAGAGACATACCCCAAGCGACTTGCAGCTGTAATCGCAGCAAAAGGTGGTGCAACAAAGTATTAATGCAAGGGGGCCGAATAATTTTGCACGCCCCACTTTTCAGTTTTATTATTACACAAAAGCTTAAATGATCCAATAAATTTCGTTCCACTTCACAATTGTGACCCATTTGTTGTTGATTTTTCACCAAAAATTTAAAATGTTATATTTTTTTGTTTGAACCCTGAAATGTGACAAAAGGTTGAAAAGTTCCAGGGGGCCGAATACTTTCGCAAGGCACTGTACACTGAGGTGTCTGCATGATGAAAGAAAGAAACTGGGTTTTCAATTGAAAGCTCCAACAATCTCTTCTTCTCCTGCTTCAGAGCATAAGGAATAGCACAGCTCTCTGCTACCATAGGGTGTATCCTGTGCATTTTGTTGTGAAACACCATGGTTTGCAGCTACATGGCTTGTGCAGGTGAAACTGGTTGAAACCCATTACAAAAAACATTCACTGATTGAACCATTGTTGTTGTCACTTTTATGATGAGACTATGATTGCCCTTTTTATGGGGGGAATAAGACTAATGCCAAGGCGGACTGGGAATTTAAAGGGTCCTTGGGGGGGAAAAAAAAAACTAAAAGTGGGCTCATGTTTTAGGTGAGTACAGATTAACAAAAGGCGGGGGCAACACAAGTAGGTAGGGCAAACACGAGTAGTCAGGGACAACATAAGCCAGAAATACCATACTGCAGCCCAAAAAAACACCCAAGCAAAACCAAATTCCACAGTGCAGCATAAAATACTGCCCCATACTGAGGATGGTGAACACAGTTAGGTCAGGAGTATAAGTACCTGATGATCCTCGGATTAATTAATGCTGAGAGCATCCGATCAATATATACCTGGCTGGCAACTGTTAGGAGGCTTGGTTGGCTCCTTGGGCATCGGTACACTGGGGGATTTTGTTTAGCCTGTCTGCCCCTGACTAATTCTAAGGTTGTTGGTGTTATCACATTTGATCTCAGCTTTACAATTTTCACATTTCATTAATTAGCAAATAAAGCTGAGTTATTTATATTGTGAGCCAAAACCAGGAGTGGAGGCTACACAGAAATAAGATATAATGAATAGATCTGCACCTGTTCTGTTTTTTTTTTACCCAAACCTGGTTTTGGCTCCCAATAACTGATGAAAATAACCGATCAAATAACTGATATGTGAACAAGGCCTTAGATGAAATTTTCCAGCACTTCTTGATGGCTCATTGTTTGCAGTATGGGATATGTCAATAGCTTTTGAGCTATTATACAGCTCAGGACCAGGGCAACATGGCAATGTGCAATTTACATATTCAGCTTATTAAGTACATTGAATCTATATTCAAGGTTCTTTGCAAAGTCTGAAGATATCTGATCACCATGGGGCATAGTTTTTTTTTTCTTTTTTGGGGAGAGGGGTTATGTAACTACAACTGAGAACCATAACAAAACCCAGAAAACATAGTCCTAGTGCCAGATTCTTGCAACATGTATAATCATGACAATAGTATTTAAAGATGATCACTTTAAAGGAATTATCAGCATAATGCTTAGTGTAGGACATGAGGAAGTGAAGACAGAGATCCAAGGAATAGCAGAGAGGAAACTATTGAATCCATTGACCAATCCCAGAATTTTGCTTTAGCATTGGGCAGAGGAAAAGCATTTCCAATAAGCTAAAGACCAGATTGCTTCCTTGTAAAGAGCTTACAGATGTAACAGTCATCACTTTTGTCCTTAGCGTTTCTAGAACATCCTCTTCCCAGCAGGCGGCTCAACATTATTGTGAAACAGTGCTACATGACAGCATAAGGTAATATAAACAGGATGTTGCTAAGACGGGCATCGAGTGCTGACAAGAACTGCACATTTAAATGAAATCTAGCAAATATTATCATGTATATGGCAGCTCCAAAATTGTAGAGGTTGGAGTTTTGTATGACATTTTATGACTATCATTCTTATTAAGACAAAATATATGATGTACATTATTCCAGGATGAGATAAAACATCTTGACATCTTTATTGTCGACATATTAAAATTAATTCAGTACAAAACGTAGCTTATGGTTTTAAGTCTAAAGGATGAAAGCTCATGCTTGTACACCTTAGAGCTTTGCATCTTATACAATCAAACATATTGTGAAGTACCTACCCAAACTATCAAAAACAGATTATCTCTATGAGAGACCAGATTATCAGT
Source organism: Rhinella marina (assembly GCA_900303285.1). NCBI lineage: Eukaryota > Metazoa > Chordata > Amphibia > Anura > Bufonidae > Rhinella > Rhinella marina. Next base: position 14,828 of record ONZH01013651.1, read on the forward strand.
GATTCTCAGAAAGGTTCAGACTTAAGGAAAAGTATTGTCCCTCTTGATTTATCCAGAAGAATATTCTTATTACTATATACATTATTAACTAGGGATGAGCGAACCTTTGAAAAGTTCGGTTCGGTTCGCTTCGGCGAACTTTAGTGAAGTTCGGATTCGTACGAACCGAACCTAAAACGAACCTTGCTATAATGGCTGAATAATTGCTGCTACAATAATGGGAGTCTGATAGGGTATAGTTTCGTTTACTTGCAGTTGCTATTACAATGAAAAAAGTGGAAAAAATCCAAGTGACTTCAACAACGGCGACGCAAAATATACGCATATTTGAGAATTTACACTAATGCGTACGCTAATGCGAACATTCCCGCACAAATAACGAACATACAGTGTAGCGTTGTTAAAGGTACGCTACTTAACTGAATATGTACGCATTAGCGTACGCATACACTGCGTCTGCGAACATTCCTACTCAAGTAACGAACATACAGTCTAGCGTTGTCAAAGGTACGCCACTTAACTGAATATGTACGCATTAGCGTACGCATATACTGCGTCTGCGAACATTCCTACTCAAGTAACGAACATACAGTCTAGCGTTGTCAAAGGTACGCTACTTAACTGAATATGTACGCATTAGCGTACATTCTCAATAAATATGCGTATATTTTGCGTCACCGTTATTTTAACCAGATTTGTCACGAACTTTCTGAAAATTCGGTTTGATGACGAACCGAACTTTTGGGAACGTTCGTAACGAATCTGGTTCGTTACGGTTCGGTTCGCTCATCCCTATTATTAACCTTACTGTTATAAGTTGTCCTTCAAGATGTCCCACTGTGTGGTGCATAACCATACTCCTGCATAGAAACATGTTGCCTCATACATATTAATAATTCTAACATATCATTTACATTCACTTGACAGTGTTGATCCTTTTTATAATTTCCTTAGCCAATCACTGATGGCAGTGACTGGCTGCAGTGGTCAAAAGTTCTGTATACCGGCATATCACAACTGCAGCTTATAAACAAGCACTGACAGGAAGACTGAACCAGCAGCACAACCATCATACTGTTCCTTGTATCAAACCAACATTAAAAAATTAGCAGTACCAATTTGGAACAATAGGAATGTTTTTTGAAAAGAGAGAAAAAAGGTAGATCAAGGCCCAAAACATCCCTAGTCTTGAAAGGGTTTATAATTCAGAAAATTACAATGAAAAGAAAACAAACAACTTATAATGCTATTGTACATCATTACTTTCTGCTGCATGTCCCGTAGTGGACATTCATTTTTAAAAAATAAGAAATAAAAATGTAATCCACAGACTAAACTGCTTTAAAAAGAAAGCAATTACCACAATATTCAATACGATTACTATATAGTTAGTGTTTTATTGCTGCTACTATTTCACAAAACATGATATTTACTCTAAACATCTAAGGTCACTAATCCTTATCATCACAACCCTTTCAAGTTTCTTAGTTCGTATCTTCCTGAAGAGGAGCAGGTGTCTGCACAGTGACCTTGTAGGAGCTTTGTTGACTTAAGTCTTCTATGATTCATGTTTTCATGTTAACTACCCTGCATTTACAGTACTTAGAGTCAATAATGACTTTTAAAACATACCAATGTTTTCACTATGTAGGCCAATAAGTTAAATGTACAAACTGTGTTTCCATGTCCTTTTTATGTCTATGGCTAAGTTTAGTTTAGCCATGTGTTTCTGCCATTTACTGGATATTCATGTTATAACATATCATTTAAAATATACAGCTTATGGCAAAATTCATTGGAAACTGTTGGTCGAAGAGTTTTTTTCAATTCAATTTTCATTAACATTTTTAAATCTAATTTTTAAAATATTTTATACTATATTTTATGTTATAGATTTTATATAATGTATATTATTCTTGTTAGGTATTTTAGTGAGTAGCCTTTACTATTTAATAGAGGAGGATTTTCTGTTCAGGGCTTCCTCTTTTAGCCAGAGTGAACTGTAGAACAACTGGAAAAAGCTTCGGAGATCTTAGCCCAGTGTATTACATTATTATTAAACCAACTATATACAGTGGGGAAAAAAAAGTATTTAGTCAGCCACCAACTGTGCAAGTTCTCCCACTTAAAAAGATGAGAGAGGCCTGTAATTGACATCATAGGTAGACCTCAACTATGAGAGACTAAATGAGAAAACAAATCCAGAAAATCACATTGTCTGATTTTTAAAGAATTTATTTGAAAATTATGGCGGAAAATAAGTATTTGGTCACCTACAAACAAGCAAGATTTCTGGCTCTGTAACTTCTTCTTCAAGAGGCTCCTCTGTCCTCCACTCATTACCTGTAGTAATGGCACTTGTTTGAACTTGTTATCAGTATAAAAGACACCTATCCACAACCTCAAACAGTCCAAACTCCACTATGGCGAAGACCAAAGAGCTGTTGAAGGACACCAGAAACAAAATTGTAGACCTGCACAAGGCTGGGAAGACTGAATCTACATTAGGCAAGCAGCTTGGTGTGAACAAATCAACAGTGGGAGCAATAAGTAGAAAATGGAAGACATATAAGACCATTGAAAATCTTCCTCGATCAGGGGCTCCACGCAAGATCTCACCCCGTGGGGTCAGAATGATCACAAGAACTGTGAGCAAAAATCCCAGAACCACACAGAGGGACATAGTGAATGACCTGCAGAAAGGTGGGACCAACGTAATTAAGGCTACCGTCAGTAACAAACGCCACCAGGGACTCAGATCCTGCAGTGCCAGACGTGTCCCCCTGCTTAAGCCAGTACATTTCCAGGCCCATCTGAATGTTCCAGGAGAGTATTGGGAGAATGTCATATGGTCAGATGAAATCAAAGTAGAACTGTTTGGTAGAAACACAACTCGTCGTGTTTGGAGAGGAGTGAATGCTTAGTTGCATTCAAAGAACACCATACCTACTGTGAAGCATGGGGGTGGCAACATCATGCTTTGGGGCTGTTTCTCTGCAAAGGGACCAGGACGACGGATCCGTGTACATGAAAGAATAAATGGGGCCATGTATCATGAGATTTTGAGTGCAAACCTCCTTCCATCAGCAAGGGCATTGAAGATGAAACGTGGCTGGGTCTTTCAGCATGACAATGATACCAAGCACACCGCCAGGGCAACGAAGGAGTGGTTTCGTAAGAAGCATTTCAAGGTCCTGGAGTGGCCTAGCCAGTCTCCAGATCTCAACCCCATAGAAAACCTTTGGAGGGAGTTGAAAGTCCGCGCTGCCCAGCGATAGCCCCAAAACATCACTGCTCTAGAGGAGATCTGCAAGGAGGAATTGGTCAACATACCAGCAACAATATGTGCCAGCCTTGTGAAGACTTACAGAAAACGTTTGACCTCTGTCATTGCCAACAAAGGATATATACAGTGCCTTGCGAAAGTATTCGGCCCCCTGGAACTTTTCAACCTTTTGCCACATTTCAGGCTTCAAACAAAAAGATATAACATTTTAAATTTTTGGTGAAGAATCAACAACAAGTGGGTCACAATTGTGAAGTGGAACGAAATTTATTGGATCATTTAAACTTTTGTGTAATAATAAAACTGAAAAGTGGGGTGTGCAAAATTATTCGGCCCCCTTGCATTAATACTTTGTTGCACCACCTTTTGCTGCGATTACATCTGCAAGTCGCTTGGGGTATGTCTCTATCAGTTTTGCACATCTAGAGACTGAAATTCTTGCCCATTCTTCCTTGCAAAACAGCTCAAGCTCTTTGAGGTTGGATGGAGAGCGTTTGTAAATCTCCGTCCTAGTCTCAGGTCTTTTGCAGACTCCAACAGGTTTTCATCCAGAATGCCGGCAGTCCAGTAATGCCGGCAAGGGACCAATCAGAGTGGTCCCTTGCCGGTGATCGATCCGATTGGTTAGTCTGTGCAGACTAACCAATCGGATCGCGGCAGTGTACATGTCCCGGTTTCAGGCTGTGATCTGCACTCTGCAGATCACAGCCTGAAATAAGGTAATTATTTTCTTTGTGCCCCATCGATCATCTGTGCCCCCCCCCCCAGCATACAGCTGATACTCTGCTTGAAACTGCTGACATCGGTGCTAGCACCGATGTCAGCAGTTTAACCCCTTCCATGCCGCGGTCCGTAGGGACCGCTGTATGGAAGGGGTTAACAGGGAGGGAGCGCTCCCTCCCTCTCCCATCGGCGCTGCGGTGCGCTGGCAGCGCCGATGGTGTGGGTAGATGAGAGGGAGGAAGCTCCCTCTCCCTTCCATCGGGACGCTGCTCTGCTGTGGCAGCGTCCCGATGGTTACCATGGCAACCAGACGCTTTCGTCTGGCTTGCCATGGAAGCCTGTTCAAGCTCCTGCTAAAGGCAGGAGCTTGAATAGGCTATAAGAAAATACACTGCAGTACACTATACAGTGTACTGCAGTGTATTGTAAAATACCAGACCCACTGGTTCTTGAAGAACCAAGTGGATCTGAGTCAAGAAAGTGGAAAAAAAAAAAAAAAGTTAAAAAAAAGTTAAAAAAAATTGATTAAAAATAAAAAAACACACAATACATAAACATGTTAGGTATCGCCACATCCGTAATAACCCACTCTATAAAAATATTACATGAGATGGCCCCCCAGGCGAATGCTGTAAAAAAAAAATAAAAAAAACTATGCCAAAATAGCCATTTTTTTCCCTCTTCCCTCACAAAAAGTGTAATAGCAGGCGATCAAAAAGGCGTATTTACCCAAAATGGTATCAAATCAACCGTCATCTTGTCCCGCAAAAACTGTACCCTACCTGAGACAATCGCCTGAAAACTGAAAAAAATATGGCTCTCTGAAAATGGCAACACAAAAAAAAATATTTTATTCTGTTCAAAATGCATCTAATGTGTAAAACTTTCCAACAATAAAAAAGTTGGACATATTGGGTATCGCTGCGTCCGTAACAACCTGCTCTATAAAAATATTACATGAGATGGCCCCCCAGGCGAATGCTGTAAAAAATTTTTTTAAAAAACTATGCCAAAATAGCCATTTTTTCCCCTCTTCCCTCACAAAAAGTGTAATAGCAGGCGATCAAAAAGGCGTAATTACCCCAAAATGGTATCAATTCAACCGTCATCTTGTCCCGCAAAAACTGTACCCTACCTGAGACAATCGCCTGAAAACTGAAAAAAATATGGCTCTCTGAAAATGGCAACACAAAAAAAAATATTTTATTCTGTTCAAAATGCATCTAATGTGTAAAACTTTCCAACAATAAAAAAGTTGGACATATTGGGTATCGCTGCGTCCGTAACAACCTGCTCTATAAAAATATTACATGAGATGGCCCCCCAGGCGAATGCTGTAAAAAATTTTTTTTAAAAACTATGCCAAAATAGCCATTTTTTCCCCTCTTCCCTCACAAAAAGTGTAATAGCAGGCGATCAAAAAGGCGTAATTACCCCAAAATGGTATCAATTCAACCGTCATCTTGTCCCGCAAAAACTGTACCCTACCTGAGACAATCGCCTGAAAACTGAAAAAAATATGGCTCTCTGAAAATGGCAACACAAAAAAAATATTTTATTCTGTTCAAAATGCATCTAATGTGTAAAACTTTCCAACAATAAAAAGTTGGACATATTGGGTATCGCTGCGTCCGTAACAACCTGCTCTATAAAAATATTACATGAGATGGCCCCCCAGGCGAATGCTGTAAAAAATTTTTTTTAAAAACTATGCCAAAATAGCCATTTTTTCCCCTCTTCCCTCACAAAAAGTGTAATAGTAGGCGATCAAAAAGGCGTATTTACCCCAAAATGGTACCAATGAAAACCTCACCTCATCCTGCAAAAAATTAGCCCCCACATAAGACAATAACTCAAAAAAATAAAAATCAATGGCTCCCGCAAACCACTCCATCAAAATCTGTGTTGTAAAATCCATATGGCGCTCCTTCTGTTTTGAGTCCTGCCATGTGCCCCCACAGCAGTTTACCACAACATATGGGGTGTTGCCGTATTCAGGAGAAAATGGGTAACAAATTATGGGGGGGGCTTTTCTCCTGTTACCCCTTATGCAAATAAAAAAAATTGGGGCTAAAGCAACATTTTATTGGAAGAAAAAAAATGTTCATTTTCACAGCCAAGTGTTTCCAAATTCCGTAAAATGCTTAGGGGGTCAAAGTGGTCAGTACCCCCCTTAATATATTCTTTGAAGGGTGTAGTTTCCAAAATGGGGTCACTTTATGAGGGTTTCCACTGTAGGGGTACGTCAGGGTCTCTCAATTACAAAATGGTGCCTAAAAACTATTCTAGCAAATTTTGCCTCCAAAATCCGTATGGCGCTCCTTTCCTTCTGACCACTGCCACAAACCCATAGAGACGTTTACCACCACCTATGGGGTATTTCTGTAAACTGCAGAATCAGAGGAATGTATATTGAGGTTTAGTTTGCTGTTAACCCTTGCTGTGTTGCAAGAAAAAAAATGTTAACGTGAATAATCTACGAAAAAAGTGAAATTTTGAAATTTCACCTCCATTTTCCATTAATTCTTGTGGAACACCTCAAGGGTTAACAAAGTTTGTAACAGCAGTTTTTTTATAATTTGAGGGGTGTAGTTTCTAAAATGGGGTCATTTATGGTGGGTTTCATTATGTAAGCCCCTCAAAATCACTTTATATCTGCATTGGTGCTAAAAAAAAATGGTTTTGGAAAATTTGGTGAAAATTTGAAAAATGGCTTCTAAACTTCTAAGCCTCCTAACGTCCTAAAAAAGTAAAATGACGTTTACAAAATGATGCCAGCATAAAGTAGACATATGGGGAATGTAAAATAATAACTATTTTTGGAGGTATTACGGTGTATTTTGAAAGTAGAGAAATTGAAATTTGGAAATTTGCAAATTTTTCAGAATTTTTGGTAAATTTGGGATTTTTTCATAAATAAGGGTGAAATATATTGACTCAAATTTATGACTGTTATGAAGTACAATGTGTCACGAGTAGAGATGAGCGAGTAGTGTTCGATCGAGCCGGTATTCGATCGAATACTACGATATTCGGCATACTCGATTTCAATCGAGTATAACGGCGATGGCGCACTTAGAATTCGTTTCCCCTCCCACCTTCCCTGGCGCTCTTTTTCCACCAATCAACATGCAGGGGGGGTATGACAGGCACGCTGAGCACGCTGGCAGCGCGAAAACAGCGTCTACATGGATTGGCTGGAAAAACCATGTGACCTCGAATCATAAAAACTCAGCTCTTCCTGCTCGTACGCATATGCTGCGTGAACTTAGTCAGGGACAGAGGCTGGAGAAGGGAGAGACAGATTTTAGCTGTTGGACAGGCAGGAGCGTGATTAAAAGCCCTTATCAGGGCTACTACAGTGGACTTCAGTGATAGCTTTACTACAATATAGACTTTACAGAGAACGGCTGCTGTATTCAGGGATAGCTGCTGGAGTAGGGACAGAGAGAGGCATTAGTGGTGTATTAGGTGCTCTGCTACATACCAAACTATATTTGGCACTACTGTTCAGCGTTCTTTTAGGCTGAAAAACCCTGTTATATAACTAGTGTGTATATGCACCATCTGATCTGGCAGTATACGGCTGTGAATTTTATTTTATTTTTTTAAATACAGTTTATTTGGCTCTAGTGTTCTGGGTTCTGTGTGCCTGCAATACCCTTTTGTATACCAGGTGTAAATACCCACCGTCTGTTCAGTTAGTACACGGCTGTGTACCTTGAAATATACAATATCTAGGCCATTTAATTGGCCACTGTACTGTGCGTTCTCTTGCTAAATTATCTCACATACCTGGTGTAAATACCCACCGTCTGTTCTGTTACTACACGGCTGTGTACTTTGAAATATACAATATCTAGGCATTTTAATAGGCCACTGTACTGTGCGTTCTCTTGCTAAATTATCTCACATACCTGGTGTAAATACCCACCGTCTGTTCAGTTACTACACGGCTGTGTACTTTGAAATATACAATATCTAGGCATTTTAATAGGCCACTGTACTGTGCGTTCTCTTGCTAAATTATCTCACATACCTGGTGTAAATACCCACCGTCTGTTCAGTTACTACACGGCTGTGTACTTTGAAATATACAATATCTAGGCATTTTAATAGGCCACTGTACTGTGCGTTCTCTTGCTAAATTATCTCACATACCTGGTGTAAATACCCACCGTCTGTTCAGTTACTACACGGCTGTGTACTTTGAAATATACAATATCTAGGCATTTTAATAGGCCACTGTACTGTGCGTTCTCTTGCTAAATTATCTCACATACCTGGTGTAAATACCCACCGTCTGTTCAGTTACTACACGGCTGTGTACTTTGAAATATACAATATCTAGGCATTTTAATAGGCCACTGTACTGTGCGTTCTCTTGCTAAATTATCTCACATACCTGGTGTAAATACCCACCGTCTGTTCAGTTACTACACGGCTGTGTACTTTGAAATATACAATATCTAGGCATTTTAATAGGCCACTGTACTGTGCGTTCTCTTGCTAAATTATCTCACATACCTGGTGTAAATACCCACCGTCTGTTCAGTTACTACACGGCTGTGTACTTTGAAATATACAATATCTAGGCATTTTAATAGGCCACTGTACTGTGCGTTCTCTTGCTAAATTATCTCACATACCTGGTGTAAATACCCACCGTCTGTTCAGTTACTACACGGCTGTGTACTTTGAAATATACAATATCTAGGCATTTTAATAGGCCACTGTACTGTGCGTTCTCTTGTTAAATTATCTCACATACCTGGTGTAAATACCCACCGTCTGTTCAGTTACTACACGGCTGTGTACTTTGAAATATACAATATCTAGGCATTTTAATAGGCCACTGTACTGTGCGTTCTCTTGCTAAATTATCTCACATACCTGGTGTAAATACCCACCGTCTGTTCAGTTACTACACGGCTGTGTACTTTGAAATATACAATATCTAGGCATTTTAATAGGCCACTGTACTGTGCGTTCTCTTGTTAAATTATCTCACATACCTGGTGTAAATACCCACCGTCTGTTCAGTTACTACACGGCTGTGTACTTTGAAATATACAATATCTAGGCATTTTAATAGGCCACTGTACTGTGCGTTCTCTTGTTAAATTATCTCACATACCTGGTGTAAATACCCACCGTCTGTTCAGTTACTACACGGCTGTGTACTTTGAAATATACAATATCTAGGCATTTTAATAGGCCACTGTACTGTGCGTTCTCTTGCTAAATTATCTCACATACCTGGTGTAAATACCCACCGTCTGTTCTGTTACTACACGGCTGTGTACTTTGAAATATACAATATCTAGGCATTTTAATAGGCCACTGTACTGTGCGTTCTCTTGTTAAATTATCTCACATACCTGGTGTAAATACCCACCGTCTGTTCAGTTACTACACGGCTGTGTACTTTGAAATATACAATATCTAGGCCATTTTAATAGGCCACTGTACTGTGCGTTCTCTTGCTAAATTATCTCACATACCTGGTGTAAATACCCACCGTCTGTTCTGTTACTACACGGCTGTGTACTTTGAAATATACAATATCTAGGCATTTTAATAGGCCACTGTACTGTGCGTTCTCTTGCTAAATTATCTCACATACCTGGTGTAAATACCCACCGTCTGTTCAGTTACTACACGGCTGTGTACTTTGAAATATACAATATCTAGGCATTTTAATAGGCCACTGTACTGTGCGTTCTCTTGTTAAATTATCTCACATACCTGGTGTAAATACCCACCGTCTGTTCTGTTACTACACGGCTGTGTACTTTGAAATATACAATATCTAGGCCATTTAATAGGCCACTGTACTGTGCGTTTCTTGTTAAATTATCTCACATACCTGGTGTAAATACCCACCGTCTGTTCTGTTACTACACGGCTGTGTACTTTGAAATATACAATATCTAGGCCATTTAATAGGCCACTGTACTGTGCGTTCTCTTGTTAAATTATCTCACATACCTGGTGTAAATACCCACCGTCTGTTCAGTTACTACACGGCTGTGTTCTTTGAAATATACAATATCTAGGCCTTTTAATAGGCCACTGTACTGTGCGTTCTCTTGCTAAATTATTTCACATACCTAATTATATACCCAAATATTGTATTTGCAACAAAAAAAAATAAAATGCGGAGGGGGGCTAGCGGAATAGGACGTGGACGTGGACGAGGACGGGGGCGCGGAAATGCTGTTGGGGGCCTTGTTGAAGCCAGTGGGGATACAATGTGTGCTGGTGAGGATCAGCCAGGATCCCGCTCATCCAGAATCCCTGCCTTTATGGGACAGTTAAGCAGGGGGCGGGTTACACCGCTGTTGAGGCCTGAGCAGGTTGAACAGGTGGTGCAATGGATAGCCGATAGCGCTTCCACACAGTTGTCCACCAGCCAGTCATCCACACAGTCTCACTCTGACCCTCCTTCCTCCACACCTGGCCAACAGAGTCATCCCACCCTTGACCCCTCCCAGGAGCTCTTTTCGGGTCCTTTTTCAGATGTGCCGGAAGAATCCCAGGAGCTAGCAGAGGAATTTGTTTGTAGTGATGCCCAAACACTGGAGTTTTCGCCATCTCCTGCTGATGTGGACCCTGAGCCAGCATCTGTTATCATGAGCGATGATGATGATGAGACGCAGTTGCCATCAAGGGAGGCTGTTGGAATGTCCAGTGGGCAGGAGGAGGAGCAGAGTGAGGAAGTGGAAGAGGAGCTGGTGGATGACGAAATGACCGACCCCACTTGGCCAGGGGTGATGTCCAGCGAGGAAAGCAGTGGAGAGGTGGTGGTCTGCGCAGCACCGAAAAAGGCAGCAAGAGGCAGAGGGATGTCCACAGGCAGAGGGATGTCCACAGGCAGAGGGATGTCCACAGGCAGAGGGATGTCCACAGGCAGAGGCATGTCCACAGGCAGAGGGATGTCCACAGGCAGAGGGATGGCCACAGGCAGAGGGATGGCCACAGGCAGAGGACAGTTCAGACAGAGAAGTGAGGCCACAGCCAGCAGGGCCGAAGCTGTTCCCGCCAGCGGCCAGTCGCGCGAAGCTCCCCCATCGAGGCCTCGTACTTCTGTGGTGTGGAGATATTTTAATGTTTGTGCGGATGACAAACTGAGCGCGGTTTGCACACTCTGCCACTCAAAACTGAGTAGGGGCTCTGAGAAGAGCAATCTGACCACCTCAGGCATGCGGCGTCACTTGGAATTCAAGCACTGGGCTGAGTGGGAGAGAGCAAACGCAATACAAACTGCGCCCGGTCTTGCTGCCACTGCCTCTTCCCCTTTGTTGTGTGCTGCCACTGCGGTCCAGACCTCCAGCCAGGACACCTCCACATCTGCCTCTGCCTCTGCCTCTGCTACTTTGGGGCCTTCTCCTTCAGCCTCCCCTTCCCCTTCCCCCGCCTCTTCGCCTGCACCTTCACACTCCTCGTCCCAACAACTGTCCATCTCGCAGGCGTTCGACCGCAGGCGGAAGTACGCCTCGAGTCACCCCCAAGCCCAAGCCTTAAACTGCCACATCTCCAAACTGCTGGCCCTGGAGATGTTGCCGTTTAGGCTTGTGGAGACGCAGGCCTTCCGCGACCTGATGGCGGCTGCCGCACCTCGCTATTCCGTCCCTAGCCGCCACTACTTTTCCCGGAGTGCCGTCCCCGCCCTGCACCAGCACGTGTCGCGTAACATCAGGCGGGCCCTGAGGTACGCAGTCAGCGCAAAGGTCCACTTGACCACCGACTCATGGACAAGCGCTTGCGGCCAGGGACGATACATTTCTCTGACGGCACACTGGGTGAATGTAGTGGAGGCGGGGACGGGGTCGCAAACAGAGACGGCCTACCTACCACCCCCGCCCAAGATTGCCAGCATGGGTTCTGATAAACCCCCCTCCTCCTCCTCCTCCTCCTCCTGTGCCTTAACATCTCCCTCAGCCGCTAGCTGGAAGCGTTGCAGCACTGGCGCGGGGAGACGTCAGCAGGCGGTGCTAAAGCTCATCAGCTTGGGCGACAGGAAGCACAGCGCCCCAGAGGTGAGGGACGCCATATTGCAGCAGACGGAGATGTGGCTGTCGCCGCTGCAGCTAGGACCAGGCATGGTCGTGTGCGATAACGGCCGTAACCTGGTGGCGGCTCTGGAGCTTGCCGAACTCAATCACGTACCATGCCTGGCCCACGTTTTTAATCTGGTAGTCCAAAAATTTCTGAAGACTTACCCCAACCTGGCAGAGCTACTGGTGAAAGTGCGGCGCTTGTGCGCTCACTTTCGGAAGTCAACTGTAGCTGCTGCTAGCTTAAAAAAACTCCAGCAACGCCTCCATTTGCCTGAACATCGGCTGTTGTGCGACCTGCCGACTCGCTGGAATTCCACCTATTCCATGTTGGCCAGGGTGTGTGAGCAGCAGAGAGCATTGATGGAGTACCAGATAATGAATCCACGCGTGCCTCCAACTCAGCTCCCTCAGTTTGCCAACCACGAGTGGCCATGGATGGCAGACATATGCGATGTACTGCGTATCTTTGAGGAGTCCACCAAGAAGGTCAGCAGCGAGGACGCTATAGTGAGCGTAACCATTCCGCTCCTAGGCGTCCTTAAAGAATCGCTCATCGCAATAAGGGAGAACGCATTGCACGCAGAGGAGACGGGGGTAGGAGGAGACGCAACGGAGCTACACAGTCAGACCACACTTTTGTCTGCTTCACGGTGGCAGTTGCAGGAGGAGGAGGATGAGGAGGAGGACGACGTGGAGGTGGCTGTGGAAGAGGAGGAGGATGCTGGCGGCGAGGGTAGCAGTCAGGCTGTGTGCGTCCCATTGGTTCAGCGCGGATGGGGCGGAGAGGAGGCGGAAGAGGAAGAGGAGGAAATGGCAAGTGATCCTTCTGGTGGGGGCAGTGAGGTCATGCCTATTCAGAGTCTGGCACACATGGCTGACTTCATGCTGGGCTGCTTTTCCCGGGACACACGTGTTGTCCGGATAGTGGAGAACAAACTGTACTGGGTCTTCGCACTCCTGGACCCCCGGTATAAAGATAACGTCTCCTCTTTTATTCCGGTAGAGGAGAGGACGAATCGATTGCTGGAATACCAGAGGGAACTCGTGCAGAACATGATGGAGATTTTCCCACCCACCATCGCTGGCGGCAGAGAGGAGAGGGTCTCCCAGAGTCCCACAACATCCATCAGGCCCACAGCCACCAGGGGAACACTCTCCAAGGTGTGGGACACGTTCATGGCACCCCCTCGTGCAACTTCCATCACTGCGGGGCCCGCTATCAGCAGGAGGGACAAGTATCGGCGGATGTTGCGGGAGTACCTGGCAGACCGTAACCCTGTCCTCCCCGATCCCTCGGCGTCCTAC
>ONZH01013652.1:0-45376 GCA_900303285.1 Rhinella marina
GGCAAGTGCAGCACCAGAACAGGTTGGAAGAGGCAGTGGGTGGGCCAGAGGGAGAAGCAGGGCCAAGAGCAGGTAGATCAGCAACTGTTTCACGGAGTCAAGCTCCCATGCCAAGGCCTAGATGTTCGCAAGTCTGGAGGTTTTTTAAAGAAAGTGAGAAATGACCGAACGGACTGTGGTGTGCAACCTGTGCCACACCAGGATCAGCAGGGGGAGCCACCACTACCAGCCTAACCACTACCAGCAATGCGCAGGCATATGAGTGCTAAACACCCGACTCAGTGGAACCAAGGCCGTTCACCTCCTGCAGGTCACACCACTGCCCCCTTCCCCTGTGTCACATGCTGGCTCGGCGAGTCAACCCCCGCCCAGGAGCCCGGCACGAGCAGCCTCCCGCCCTACAACCACCCCTTCACCTCCACGATCCTCCACCCACCCCTTCACCTCCATGATCCTCCACAACCTCCACCAATGTGTCCCAGCGCAGCGTTCAGCTGTCTTTGCAGCAGACATTTGAGCGCAAGCGCAAATACAATTCCAGCCACCCACATGCACAAGCCCTAAACGTCCACATCTCCAAATTATTGAGCCTGGAGATGCTGCCCTATAGACTGGTAGAGACTGAGGCTTTCCGCAACCTGATGGCGGTGGCTGTCCTCGGTACTTGGTCCCAGCCGCCACTATTTTTCCCGATGTGCCGTCCCAACCCTACACCAGCAGGTGTCAGAGAACATCATCCGTGCCCTGACCAACGCGGTTAGTGAGAAGGTCCACCAAACCACGGACACGTGGACAAGTGCTGCCGGGCAGGGACACTATATCTCACTGATGGCACGGTTAACTTGGTGGAGGCTGGGACCGAGTCTGACCCTAGGGCTGCTCATGTACTGCCCACACCGAGGATTGCGGTGTAAGGCGCGTGCATCGACGTCGTGCACGCGGTTGCTTGCCCCTCCCGGGCTGTGGGTGTTGGTGAAGGGGCACGGGCAAATCTCAGTGCGGTATCCTTGTACCTTGCAGTCTTACTTCAGTGAACAAGGTCCGGCACAGGAAGTGGTCATGCGCCAGCTCCTTGAGACCTCTGGTGATGTCACTTCCGCCAGGCGTTCACAGGAAGTATGTCAGTAATCATGCCTCTGCCAATTAGCTCGCTGCTATTTAAACCCTGAGCTTCTGCTGGGCAGGGCCGGTGCCTTGTTGTTCATGTGACTGCTATACGGTCCGGTCCATTTGCTATCTGACACTGAATGGTGTATTGAGTGTTTGAGTGCTTTCTTGCACTGGTGCGTGGTTCCACGTACCTGCTTCACTGTCTGTCTTTTCGTGTCGTGTGTATCACTCTGAGTGTTTGAAGGCCACGCTTGCGGCCGTACCGTAGCCCCCTCCTGGAGCACGGGTTCACGGTGGGCGTCGTCCGTCTGGAGGTCTGTGTAGCCAAAGTTCTGGCTCCAGTCCTAAGCGCAGTTGCGCAGCACGTGTTGGTGTGAACTGTTACTTATTATTTGTGTTTTGCCTTCTATATTATTTCGCCCTTCGGAAGCGATCGTTATTGTCCGGCTGCCCAGGGTTGGGGTCCAGTGATCCCCAGTGACTCTGCCAAGTGGCAGAGTCACTTAATTATTTTATTTGTGCCTCAGTGGCCTAACATGCGGGGCCTACCTCGGTCATGGTTTCTCAGATGTACTATGCCTCTTCCTCCAACCCCTCCTCCTCCTCCGAATTACCATCCGTGGGCACGGCGCCTTCAGTTGGTAGCTCTAGGCGCAGCAGCAGTGCCATGGGTAAGCGCCAGCAGGCGGTGCTTAAACTGCAGAGCTTAGGTGACAAAAGGCACACCGCCCAAGAGCTGTTACAGGGCATCACGGCGCAGACCGATCTGTGGTTCGCACCGCTGAACCTCAAGCCAGGCATGGTTGTGTGTGACAACGGGCATAACCTGGTGGCGGCTCTGCAACTCGGCAGACTGACACATGTGCCATGCCTGGCCCACGTGTTCAATCTCATAGTTCAGCGGTTCCTCAAGACATACCCCAATTTGTCAGATTTGCTCACCAAGGTGCGCCGCATCTGTGCGCATTTCCGCAAGTCAACCACAGATGCTGCCACTCTCAGGGCAGCGCAGCAGCGCCTACAACTGCCAGCTCACTGACTGTTGTGCGACTTGCCCACGAGATGGAATTTGACATTAAACATGTTATCCAGAGTTTACCAGCAGCGCAGAGCGATTGTAGACTGCCAGATGTCAACTTCCACCAGAACTGGTAGTCAGGTCAGTCAGCTTCCTCAAGTCTACAATGAGGAGTGGACGTGAATGTCTGATATCTGTCAGGTGTTGAGCAACTTTGAGGAGTCAACACAGATGGTCAGTGGCGATGCCACCATTATCAGCCTCACCATCCCGCTGCTTTGCCTGTTGAAAAACTCACTGCTCAGCATGAAGTCAGAAGCTTTGCGCTTGTCACAGGAGATGGGGGAAGAAGATACATCGCTTGATAGCCAGAGCACTCTCCGGTCTGTTTCTCAGCGCGTATTGGAGGAGGGGGATGAGGATGAGGAGGAAGAGGAGGAGAATGTTGGCGAGACAGAAGAGGGTACCAATGCTCAGTCCTTCTTAACTCTTGAGCGTGTATGGGCTGAAGAGGAGGAGGAGGAGGAGGAAATGGAGACTCAGGCCAGTGAGGAGAGGGAATTCTTGCGTGTTGGGACTGGAGCACATGGCAGACTTCATGTTAGGCTGCCTATCCTGTGACCCTCGCGTTAGAAGCATTTTTTTCAAACACCGATTACTGGGTGTTCACTCTCCTAGACCCACGGTACATGCAGAACCTTTCCACTCTCATCCCTGTAGAGGAAAGGAGTATGAGAGTGAATCAATATCAACAGGCCCTGGTGCACAAGCTGAAACAATCCTTCCCATCTGACGCCGCTAGCGGCAGAGGGCGTGGTTCTGTGGGCCAAGTAGCGGGGGAGAGGAGGCGAGCAGGCAGCTTGTCCAGCACTGGCAGGGGAACGCTCTCCAAGGCCTTTGCCAGTTTTATGTCACCCCAGCAAGACACTGTCACCTGTCCCCAGTCTAGGCAGAGTAGGGGGGAGCTGTACAGAAAGATGGTGAGGGAGTACCTAGCTGACCATACCAACGTCCTGCGTGATCACTCTGCTCCATACAACTATTGGGTTTCAAAGCTGGACACGTGGCCTGAACTGGCGCTGTACGCCTTGGAGGTGCTGGCCTGCCCTGCCGCTAGCGTGTTGTCAGAGCGGGTATTCAGTGCAGCTGGTGGCGTCATCACTGATAAGCATACACGCCTGTCAACTGACAGCGCTGACAGGCTGACTGTCAGGTCTGGTCACCGGAGAACATAGGTTTTCTATGTTTTGCTTGGTATTCTGAGTTTTTGTCTGTTTCTGTTTAGTGCCTACGCCTTGCCTTTAACCATGTTCACACTGTGGGGTGTTTTTGAGCCAACGCCCATCTTCATGTTTTGTTTGTCTACTTAGGGTTAATACTCAGGTGCTGGGCTGAGTGGCTTCTCAGAATCTGGTCCATTCAGAACCTGGGGGTGGGATATCTTCCTGCATAAATACCTACCTTCCTCTCTGCTCTTTGCCGGTTTTTGCAAATCCTTGCTTCACCTGCTTGTGCATTTGTATCGTTTGTATCCTGACTGCTTATATTTGACCCTTGGCTCGTACCTGACTACTCTACCGTCTTCCGATTTGTACCTACGTTATCTCTGGTTTTCTGACACGGCTAGTTGACTACTCTTCTGTGTTTTGTTCGTCTCTGTTTGTTGTCCCTTATCCCTGCACCTTAGTCAGAGTAATTGTAGTCCTCGTGGTTGTCGCCGTGACGCCTAGGACACGGAGGCAAGTAGGCAGGGACAGGGGTTGGGGAGAGCTTAGGGATCACATTCCCCTTCTCTGTGTACCCCAACCTTGACACTGACGCTTATTAAAATGAACAAAGCCTGGATTTCACCGGAATTCAAATCTCCTCCAGGGGAAAGCAGCTAAAGAATAAGATTCCTTATGTATCCGATTCCTCTCCTCTCCTCCTCCTCCTCCTTCTCTTCATTGCCAAACGCTGACCCAAAAGGGAATTTTTTTAGAGGGCCAACTGGCACTCTTTTAAGACAATGTTTCTGGAGGGCCACCTACAGGCCCTCTCTCGAAACAATTTTTCAGGAGCGTCAACTACAGACACTCTAAAATAATTTTTCAGGATCGTCAACCACAGACACTAAAAAAATTTTTTTTCGTACTTCAGACACTCCAAAAAAAATTTTTTGGGAGGCTCACCTACAGCCATTTGACTGCAATCTCAGTCAGACAAAGGCATTGGTGGTGTCACCGCCATGCTGTGTCAGGCTAAATTTTTGGGTGGTTCGATCACTCGATCACTCTGTTGTCACCGCCGCCATACAGGGTCACGCTAAATTTTAATGTACTTCGCCTGCTCCCGCAGTGTAACTCGGTCACTCTGTAGTCACAGCCATACAGGGCACGCTAAATTTTAACGTGCTTCGCCTGCTCCCGCAGTGTAACTCGGTCACTCTGTAGTCACAGCCATACAGGGCCACGATAAATTTTTATGTGCTTCGCCTGCTCCTGCACTGTAACTCGGTCACTCTGTAGTCACAGCCATACAGGGCCACGATAAATTTTTATGTGCTTCGCCTGCTCCTGCAGTGTAACTCGGTCACTCTGTAGTCACAGCCATACAGGGCCATGATAAATTTTTGTGTGCTTCGCCTGCTCCTGCACTGTAACTCGGTCACTCTGTAGTCACAGCCATACAGGGCCACGATAAATTATATGCTTCGCCTGCTCCTGCACTTTAACTCGGTCACTCTGTAGTCACAGCCATACAGGGTCACGATAAATTTTTATGTGCTTCGCCTGCTCCTGCAGTGTAACTCGGTCACTCTGTAGTCACAGCCATACAAGGCCACGATAAATTTTAATGTGCTTCGCCTGCTCCTGCAGTGTAACTCGGTCACTCTGTTGTCACAGCCATACAGGGTCACACTAAATTTTTATGTGCTTCGCCTGCTCCCGCAGTGTAACTCGGTCACTCTGTAGTCACAGCCATACAGGGTCACGCTAAATTTTGATGTGCTTCGCCTGCTCCCGCAGTGTAACTCGGTCACTCTGTAGTCACAGCCATACAGGGCCACGAAAAATTTTTATGTGCTTCGCCTGCTCCTGCAGTGTAACTCGGTCACTCTGTAGTCACAGCCATACAGGGCCACAATAAATTATGTGCATCGCCTGCTCCTGCAGTGTAACTCGGTCACTCTGTAGTCACAGCCATACAGGGCCACGATAAATTTTTGTGTGCTTCGCCTGCTCCTGCACTGTAACTCTGTCACTCTGTAGTCACAGCCATACAGGGCCATGATAAATTTTAATGTGCTTCGCCTGCTCCTGCAGTGTAACTCGGTCACTCTGTCACAGCCATACAGGGTCACGCTAAATTTTTATGTGCTTCGCCTGCTCCCGCAGTGTAGCTCAGTCACTCTGTAGTCACAGCCATACAGGGCCACGATAAATTTTTATGTGCTTCGCCTGCTCCTGCAGTGTAACTTGGTCACTCTGTAGTCACAGACATACAGGGCCACGATAAATTATGTGCGTCGCCTGCTCCTGCAGTGTAACTCGGTCACTCTGTAGTCACAGCCATACAGGGCCACGATAAATTTTTATGGTCTGGGTGAGCACCACCAGGCTGTTGCCCGAGAATTTGGGGTAATGGTGGGATTAGGCAGCCTCAGAGGCATCCATGCATGCTGCCCCTGCTGTTTCCTGTCCATTTCCATGGTGTTCCCATCATTTTCTGAGGTTTCCAGGTTTTCACCCAGCCTTCCCTAGGCAGAGCCTTGGTCCCCTGCAAAAAATGCTCAAGTCTCCCATTGACTTCAATGGGGTTCGTTATTCGAAACGAGCACCCGAACATCGGGAAAAATTTGACTCGAATAACGAGCACCCGAGCATTTTAGTGCTCGCTCATCTCTAATTAGCAACAAAAGATGAATCACATCAACAAGAAAAAGTGTGGTCATACTGAGGAACAGTAACAACAGTATATGGCATATGGGATCTAAGCATACAATGATTGTAAGTATGAATTCTAGAAAGCAATAAATGGTATAACAGGAACACCATCAGCCAAAAATAGTAAAAGAGTTCGGCTCTATAACACAAGTAAATGTAGATAGATTCCATATACAACCTACTTATGGTAAGGATATACCTCAGGAGAACTGCACACCCCAAAGCACGTTTTGGCAACAGATTCCTCCACCAAAACGTGCATTTGGGTGTGCGTTTCTCCTGAGGTGTATACTTACCATGGGTAGATTGTATATGGAATCTGTCTACATTTACTTGTGTTATAGAGCTTAGCTAATTTCCTTTTTTTGGCTTATATTGTTCTTATTATACCATTTATTAACTGCCACCTCAGACTCATGATGGAGGATATCCCTTATTCCTATCCACTACACAGGCTGTAGAGGGCACAACCTGCAAGAAGATGCTGGACATATAACCAGGAGGGGCACTTACCCAAAAACAGCTCCAACTGTGGCACTATCAGCAACCAGAGAGATTTAAACTAGTTTCACCTGCGATTGAAAAGCAAATTGCAGGAGGAAGTACAGATTGAAATGGAATAGAACTGCCCTGTCTAGCAGACGCTGGGTCACAAGTAACAATGGCCAAGAAAGTTTTCGATGGAAGTGCAGACTCGGTGAATCTGAAAGCTGCCAATAGTCTGCCCATTTCAATGGTTGGACTCATGCAAGCCAACATTGAGCTTTGGGGCTGGACGATGGAGAAGAAAGAGCGTTGATGGTACATGGACAATGCACCCAGAAGTCCCTGTGATACTAGTAATGAATGTATTGAGAAATTTAGATGGACTGCTGACTCTAGAGCTGGGTTCTAAGTATTGGAGGAATTCCCCAAATTTGACATCCTGTCTGGCCTAGTAGGAAAAGTGTGATGTGTGAGAGTACCCTCTTCAACTTCTTTGGAAGTGCAGGCTGGCCATGAAGTGTTGCTACCCCTGCCGGTGGGCACCAGCCACAGATTGCAAGAAGCTACCATGATGGTAAAGCCCGTGCTACAAAAAGAAGAGATAGCTGTGGAATGAACCTTGTGCACAGTCCAAGTACTGATGAGATTCATGGATATTAACAATCACAGTATGATCCTGGCAGCCAGAGAACTGGTGGCAGATGTGTTTCCCATCCAAGAGGTTCAAGCCTTACAGGATACGCCTAGTTGGCACATCAAGTTGACTGATATGGCCACCACCACCCACAAATTGTGTCAGGTGAGGACTGAATCTGTTAGAACAAATGGAGAACAGCTCCTGAAGGAGGTACATTTGGAAGGTGCCAAGATGACCGAAGAGGAGAGGGAGCAGGGCCCTGGGGTCAGACCCAATTTTCCCATCATGAAGCCTCCATAGCCAAAACATTACATCTTGAATAACTTACAAAGATAAGGACGTGCTGTCTCAATTCTTTTCTGTTTTTTTTGGATTACCCCATCAAATACGGGAAAGCTTACCACTTTCTCTGGAGATGTGCACCCACTACTGGCTACAAGGTGTTCTGCCCCCATTTTATGCTGAATGCGTCTACTGTCCGTGACGCCTACCCACTACCTCAGATTGAAGACTCTTTGGTGGCTATAGGCCATGCCAAATTCTTCTCTACCCTGGATCTGGCAAGCGGGCATTGGCAAGTGCCGATGGCAGAAAAAGAGAGAAGAATAGCACTGTTCAGTTTGTGCAAAAATCATTGATTGTATGCTGCTGACTAAATAAAAAATCTGGATTTTTGCACAAACTGAAGAGTGCTGCTGATATCTTCACTATTCTATTATCTTAAGGGACCCCTAGCCTGGATCTCCTTCCGCGGGCACTGCATTGAGTATCTGGGCCATGTGGTGACAAGACAAGAGTCCAGCCCATGGACTCAAAGATTCAGGCAGTACAGCAATGGCCCGAACCCAGCAATGTTAGTGAGCTGCAGGCTTTCCTGGGACTAGTCGGGTATTACTGGCGATTCATCAAGGATTTTGCCAAAGTAGTAGTGCCCTTGTACACTGTCTTTAATGGGTACTCGCTTCGAGTAACGAAGAGAAAATTTCTCGCCTGGAATGAGGAGGCCAAACTAGCCTTTAGGGAGCTGAATAAGTTATTGGCCGGTACCCCCATACTGGCCCATGCAGATTTCACAAAGCCTTTCATGCTGTAAAATGATGGAAGCCTCAAGGAACTAGGAGCTGTGCAGACTGAAGAACAAAATGGTCAAGAACATGTAATAGCTTATGCTAGTAAAACTCTGCGAGAGAGTGAGAAGAATTCTGACACTCTGACTACAGCTCCTTGAAACTTGAACTGCTAGCAGTGGTGTGGGCGGTGACCGAAAAGTTTGCAGACATCTTGACAGGAGCAGAGTTTCTGTTGGTGACTGATAACAATCTACTGGTTCACCTGAATAGTGCCAAACTGAGAGCCTTGGAGCAGTGGTGGATGGCTTGCCTCAGTAAATTTAATTTCAAGACACAATATAGGCCTGGGTGGAATAATGCCAGTGCAGTTCCCTTGACTCGTAACCCGTTGGAGAACCCCAGTGGCCCCACAGACAAAGAGCAGATGGAGGCGGAGACCCACAATTACAAGAAAGTGCCACAACCACTGAAAAATACTCCAGTTCAGAGAATAGAGCCTGCAGTCAACATCATTGCTGGAGGGTCCATGGAAGAGTGGCAGGACTGTGAGCAGCAAGATTCACCAGGGTGCCAGGGTGAGAGAATGGCTTATTAGTGATTACCAGCCAGCTTACAATGATCGTGAGGCCTTGATCATTTGGCTGTGGCAGCAAAAGGACTGTCTGACCTTCCGTGAGGGAGTACAGCTCCCTACAGAGATTGGTCCTGCCTGGCAGCCAGTAGTACCAGATATTGAAATAAGGAGAATAGCAGAGTGGATGCCCTAATTGGCATTAAATAGACTAGCTACCCATTGCAACTTGTGATGATGGATTTTCTGATGGTAGAAGAGTAACCAAGTGGATACAAGTATCTGTTGATTATGGTGGTCCACTTCACTATGTTTGCAGTAGTGGTGTCCACCTGGTACCAAACTGCTGAATTGGCAGCACAAGCCCTGTGGAAGAACTTCATCTTGTTTGATGGCTGTCCTACACAACTGCACTCTGACCAAGGGGCTTGCTTTGAAGGCAGAGTGATAGAAGATGTGTGTCGGTTGTACCAGATTCGAAAGACACGCACTACACTCTACGTCCACAGGGAAATGGTGCATGTGAGCGCCTGAAAAGAACTTTGCTATGGCTGTTGAGAACACTGGTGGAACAGAAGAAGGAGAGGTGGCCGGACTACATTGCAGAGCTTGTGTGGGTGTACAACACAGTACACTCACCCTTCTTGCTGATATTCGAAAGGAATGGAAGGTGCCCTCTAAATATGATGATGGCTACCAGTGAAGAAGGTGAGGGGTGGACCCCCGAGACATGGATGGGAGACCATTGAAAGAAGGTACAAGAGATGTATGACCTGGTCACCCAGCATCTGGGCCCCCGCACATTATCTGCAAACATGAAATTGAGGGAATTGTCGTTGCAGGTGGGAGATTGGGTGATGGTGCACAATCTGACAGCCAGAAGGGCTGGGAAGTTGCACTGGCAGTGGGAAACCATCCTATACAAGGTAGTCTGGCAACCCAATCCAAGAATACCAGTGTTTAAGGTGAAACCTGAGGATTTAACCGGACCTGTGCACACAATGCACCGAAATGTGCTCAGGCCATGTACTTTTCTGAGAAGGGCTCCTGAGCCTATACCAGAGAGCTTCTCTATGACAGCAATGTTGTCTATGGAAGAAGAATGGTGGGAACCACCTCAACTAGAGCCAGTCCCGGTAGAATGAAAGGAAGGACCACTTGTGCAGCAAGAGGAAAATGATGGTCCATCTTTGGAGCATTCAGCTGAGCTAATACATTCTACAGCGTATTAACTTTACCTTCCTGTTATCACGACTATGTCCTGGGTACTCAGTTTGCCGGGACAGACACCCTCAAATCAGTAAGGGAAGGTGTAGTGTCAGGAAGAGCTGTTGCAGTGCTGGAACATAGAGACTTGATGTCATCATTTCAGTCCAGCAGAGGGAGACTGTAACGCTGGTGGTTGCCAGCTGCCGGCTTACTACTATTCCCAGCACTCACCTTCGTAGGATTCCTGTCCATGTTCCATCTGGACACAGCCATGTTGTTTCATCCTCCAGGGCTACTCCGGCTGTGTCCCGTAGGGGGCGGGCGCCGGCTCTCTCTGCTTCTTATACAGTCATGGCCAAAAGTTTTGAGAATGACACAAATATTATATTTTCACATGATCTGCTGCCCTCTGGTTTTTATGTGTGTTTGTCAGATGTTTTTATCACATATAGAAATATAATTGCAATCATATTATGAGTAACAAAAGCTTATATTGACAGTTAGAATGAGTTAATGCAGCAAGTCAATATTTGCAGTGTTGACCCTTCTTCTTCAGGACCTCTGCAATTCTCCCTGGCATGTTCTCAATTAACTTCTGGACCAAATCCTGACTGATAGCAGTCCATTCTTGCACAATCAATGCTTGCATTTTGTCAGAATTTGTAACAGGTTTTTGTTTGTCCACCCGTCTCTTGATGATTGACCACAAGTTCTCAATGGGATTAAGATCTGGGGAGTTTCCAGGCCACAGACCTAAAATCTCTATGTTTTGTTCCCTGATCCATTTAGTTATCACCTTTGCTTTATGGCAAGGTGCTCCATCATGCTGGAAAAGGCATTGTTGATCGCCAAACTGCTCTTGGACGGTTGGGAGAAGTTGCTCTCGGAGGACATTCTGGTACCATTCTTTATTCATGGCTGTGTTTTTAGGCAAGACTGTGAGAGAGCCGATTCCCTTGGCTGAGAAGCAACCCCACACATGAATGGTTTCAGGATGCTTTACAGTTGGCATGAGACAAGACTGGTGGTAGCGCTCACCTCGTCTTCTCCGAATAAGCTGTTTTCCAGATGTCCCAAACAATCGAAAAGGGGATTCATCAGAGAAAATGACTTTACCCCAGTCCTCAGCAGTCCACTCCCTGTACCTTTTGCAGAATATCAGTCTGTCCCTGATGTTTTTTCTGGAGAGAAGTGGCTTCTTTGCTGCCCTCCTTGAGACCAGGCCTTGCTCCAAGAGTCTCCGCCTCACAGTGCGTGCAGATGCACTCACACCTGCCTGCTGCCATTCCTGAGCAAGCTCTGCACTGCTGGTAGCCCGATCCCGCAGCTGAAACACTTTTAAGAGACGGTCCTGGCGCTTGCTGGTCTTTCTTGGGCGCCCTGGAGCCTTTTTGGCAACAATGGAACCTCTCTCCTTGAAGTTCTTGATGATGCGATAGATTGTTGACTGAGGTGCAATCTTTCTAGCTGCGATACTCTTCCCTGTTAGGCCATTTTTGTGCAGTGCAATGACTGCACGTGTTTCTTTAGAGATAACCATGGTTAACAGAAGAGAAACAATGATGCCAAGCACCAGCCTCCTTTTAAAGTGTCCAGTGGTGTCATTCTTACTTAATCATGACAGATTGATCTCCAGCCCTGTCCTCATCAACACCCACACCTGTGTTAATGGAGCAATCACTGAAACGATGTTAGCTGGTCCTTTTAAGGCAGGGCTGCAATGATGTTGAAATGTGTTTTGGGGGATAAAGTTCATTTTCTAGGCAAATATTGACTTTGCAAGTAATTGCTGTTAAGCTGATCACTCTTTATAACATTCTGGAGTATATGCAAATTGCCATTATAAAAACTGAAGCAGTAGACTTTGTAAAAATTAATATTTGTATCATTCTCAAAACTTTTGGCCATGACTGTACACGCAGTGTGTGCACCTGAAATCTGTCCCACACCTGTCCTGGCCCAAGATCATCTATTTAAGGCGGCCCCGCCCACTCTCTGATGCCTGAGCAATATTGTGGTTTATCCATAGCGAAGGTGTGCTATCGTTTCCAGTGCTGTTATTCCGTGTATGACCCGTGTCTGTTCCTGCCTTCTACGTTCCTGCCTGATCCTTTGGTACCTCGTTGATCCTCCAGTTGCCGGCTCTGTTTGCTGACCTGAACCTGTGCCTCCCGCCTCGACCATTTGCTTGTTCCTGACTACGCCTCTGTCTGTTCTCTGGTACCTCGCTGCTCTCCTTTGCATGACCCGGACTGTCGACTCTGCTACCCCGAGACCTGCTGCAGCCAAGCTTGTACAACCACGGCTCTGCTACTCTGAGTTCAGCTACTACCACAGCTCTGCTATTCAAGTCCTGCTACTGCCACGCCTGCATAATCCCAGCTCTACTACTCTGAGTTCAGCTACTACTTCAGCTCTGCTACTCAAGTTAAGCTTCTGCAGCTCCTCCTGCCTGGCCTGCCGTTTCCTACTCCTGCTGGTAGGTAACACAGTCAGTCCACATCAACTGAATCGTTACAGAGACAAAGACTTCTGCAAAGGAGAGGGAGGGGTTCAGCCATGGCCTGGGGATGAAGAGGAGTGCAGTGCCAGAGATCCACAGCAGGGTACATTACCAGAGCTCAAGGGTGATGTGATACAGCAACCCAAGTAAAGAAGTGCAGCCCAGACAGGGAGACTGCATCAGGCAGAGCATTGTATGGCACTGAAGGAAGAATGCAAGAGGAACCAGTGCAAGGGAGCAGAGTGTGGAGCACATGTGCCAGACAAGCAAAGCCTCAGAAGTATCCTGACAGATTCTCCACTGCAGCAAAGAGAGAGGTCCTACCATGGAGACATAGAGATCGAGTACCAGGAGGGCCTGCTAGCAGGATTAGTAAATTAGTAAAGTTAAACTTGTTTCACAAAGACCATAGTTATTCCCTCCCTGTTATCAAAAGATCTTCTTAAAAAAGACAGGGTTCATATTGAATACAAATTTACCTGTTGTGCAAGAGTTTGTTGCTGTATTGCAAAATCATCTTTAGTAAAGCCGTTCCAATGTTATTCAGTTGTCCAAGTAAGTTTGCTGCCATCCACTTGCACCGCTTACAAATGCCGAGATATAATAAAGGTCTGCAAATAAAATTTTGAATAAATGTACTGTATAATAGAAAAATGTTCGACATCCTATTGTATAGAAATAAATGCAATCTTTAAAACTTGAATACCTCCAACTGTTTCTTTTGAGCACAGAGTAGAGATATCTAAGTATAAGTAGACTTCTCAAAAATTACAGATGAGAGCTTCAGATTGTTGGTTTAGAACATTTATTCCTACTACATTTGCATTGCTATTAGCATGTAATTATTGGGAAAATCTTCCTTTCCTATAATAAGTTTATCATGATGGATAGTTTTTGCATTTTCTATTTGAAACTCTTTCTGTCAACTACATTAGCATTTATGGTAGCTTCACATCTACGCTGGGGAACTTGGGTAGTCTGTTCTGGCAAAAGAACAGACTACCGCAGTACATCTTATCCGGCATAGCAGAACACTGCCATACACACCGGGCACTGACTATAATTGCATCCAACACGATACAGCGCATTTCCTGCATAAATAGTGGCTTTAAGCTGGAAACCTGCCAGATCCCCATCGGTTCTCATTATAGGCAGCAGGATGGCTCAGTGGTTAGCACTGGTGCCTTGTAGCACTGGGGTCCTAGGTTCAAATTCAACCAAGGACAACATCTATATGGAGTTTGTATATTTTGCATGGGTTTCCTCCGGGTACTCCGGTTTCCTCCCACACTCCAAAGACGTGAGCTCCATTGGGGACAGCTTAATGCAATGTAAAGCGCTGCCGAATATAATAGCGCTACATAAGTGCGTAAAATAAATAAATAGTCAATGGAAATCTGGCAGTGTATGGTGATGTCCAGCCATGCCTGACACAATGTACCATAGTAGTTTGTTTCTCTGCTGCACAGACTACCGGAGTTCACATCTGAGATGTGAATTTAGTCATGTGGTTCTTTCTATTGTTTATTCTCTACATTTTAATCTTCTTAACGAATACTACCCACTGTATAGGAAACAGGGCTTTACATACAGACAATCCAGCCCTCTGGTTCTGAAAATAATAATAACAAAAATCAATTATTGTGCCTTAAATTCAAATCCTTTCCTCAAAAGAATATCTTATTCTTCCAGAGGATCCCAGCAATATATCTTCGGGGACATCAGAACATCACAGAGATCAGGAAACCAGAGACAATGCAGATGTGGATAATTTGGCAGATAAACTGATCACTCTAGGTAGTAATTGGCGAAGTAAAGGTATGTTTATTCACCACATTTCAAACCAATGATTAATGGATCTGATTCTCCTCCTGAACAGTCAGTGAAGAAAAGAGTAACAATTTGCTGATCTTTAGCTCCTATGACAACTGGTATATTATCATTGTGTATGCTTTAGTTTTCTTTCTTAGCAGAGCACTCTAACCAATTATCAGACGATTCCTTTAATATACTGCATTTAAAGAATGAAACACCTTGTAATTAAAAAGCAGTGCAAAATAAATATAAATAAAGGAATCTTCAAAACATCCGGTAATGGAGCCCATGCAATTCATTCATGCAGAGTTTAAAGCACTTAGCAGCCATTACTTCAAGTGGACATATAACAAGACATCACTATAGACGTAATGTCATTGAAGTCTACCACCTCAGCAATCCTGTTATTTCTACAACTGCCAGGCCCTCTGCACTTTGACTAACTTTAGGAGAAATCAGGGCCAGGTATCAAGTTTTACTGCCTGGCCCTATCAATCAAAGTGCAGAGGGTGCAGCAGTTGCAGAGAGAGCTGAGCCTCTAGGAGTAACAGCAATGCCCGTGTTGCTCCTAGAGGCTTATTTGCATATATTAAAACTTTATTTTTCTCAGCAATGCGGGAATATATGGGACCAACAATTTACGTTGTTGTATAACATGTCTATTAATTCTACTTTGTTGTAGGGAACCTTGAAACTAATACTCATCGACTTGAGAAAAGTAGGTACTTTCCTACAAAAGGAATCACAGACAGGTGTGATTTTCCAAATGCAGACTCAAGTCACAACTGGAGAACTAGAGGTAACTCAAATATTGAAGTACAGTATATATGATTATTAAGCCCTGTTCTCCCATTGCAGTTTTGGAGCATGTCTTTAAAGAGGTTTTCCAGGAGTTAACTAGGTCATCAGTATCTGATCATGGGGGTCCGACACCCGGGACCCCTGTCGATCAGCTTGAGAAGGCACCGGTGCTCCCGTGAGTGTCGTGGCCTTCTCTCAGCTTTTCCTAGGCCAGTGACGTCATGTTCATCGGTCACGTGGCCTAGGAGCGGCTCAGCCCCATTTGAGTGAATGGGGCTGAGCGCGATACCAAGCATAGCTGCTGTACAATGTACGGCGCTGTGCTTGCTGAGCTGAGAGTAGGCCTCTACGCTCACGGGAGCGCCGGTGCCTTCTCAAACAGCTCATCGGCGGGGTTCCCAGGTGTCGGACCCCCACCGATCAGATACTGATGACCTATCCTGAGGATAGGTCATCAGTAGTTAAAGGGGTTGGCCACTTTCTGGCTACTGTTCATCAATGTGTTTGTAAGATGATTATATGACATTTATTGATATAGTCTTTGTTGATATTCTGCACCATTTTCTATATTTCATAAGGTATTCTCACCTGTTGGCCAAGTCTTTTTTCTGCTGTCCACACAGAGCTCCTGTCCATGAAATGGCTGCTCATGGAGGGTCATGTGACCAGCCAAATCACCCAGTATCCTCCATTAAATTACACTGCACCTACACTACACTCTCAACATTGCAAGTGTAGATGGCAGGTGTGGTGTATTTGAGTGGAAAAGATTGACTAATGTATGTGGAGTTATTTTTGCCTGGTCACATGATCTTTCATCAGCGGCCATCTTATGGACAGGTCTCTTGTGTTGTCAGCACAGGAGATTTGCCCAAGAAGGAGACATGATTTATGAAATATAGGAAATGACACAGAAAATCAACAAAAGCTATATTAGTAATTGTCATATAATCATCTTACATACACATTGGTCACAAGTAGCCAGAAAATGGCCAACCCCTTTAACTCCCGGAAAACCACTTTAAATCAAAGCTGACACTAGATCAAGAAAAAAAATACAATTATAAGGAACCAGGTAAGATTTAAAAATGATTATGTATGTTATAGAGATTTTCACCCTATGAGCGTTGCTTTCAGGGAGAACACTTTCCGTTACAGGGTACCCACAGTGACTCTTGTGCCATTGTACATGGTCCATGATTACAACTTTTCCATGGGGAATTCAAATATGGTACATTCGTTGTAGAAATCTCTAAATTCATAAATACATTTGTTTGCTGCCAAAGCAACCCCTTTCAGATGAATGGAACTGATGTTCAGGCACAGAAATGTCTGCAACAAATCTGCCATGTTTCATATCCGCCCAGTCTTTTCTTTATACATTAAATTAAAAAAAAAAAAAAATTTTTACGTTAAAGATTTGCAAATATTTAAAGGGGTTGTCCGAGTTATTTTTTTGTTCTTTATATGTTTCTAACTTGTCAGGTATAGCAACTTTCCCATATACTTTGTGTTTCTAAGCTGCTGGTTTCTCAGAGTTGACTGAGGGTCACATGACCTGTGATGTCACCTTATCTCCCTGGTCTGTGATGTGTTGTGTACAAGCCTCAGAGATCAGATAACAGTCTATACACGAGATGTCACTGGCCACGCCCCCTTTCTTTGCCGGGCTCCTGCTATCTGCTTTCTCCCTGGATTCCTTCAGATAAAACATTAACCCCTTCAGCCAGAACACACTGAGGGCTCAAGGCTTTACAACAAATAGTAGCTGCAGCAGTGAGAGGAGACAAATGCTGGGCAAGCAGCTATAGAGGAATTGTATTGTACAAGAACAGGTAGGGAGAATTTCCTGTGTGTATCAGCAGTGTCATTGTACAGCTGGGACTTGTAGTCCTACACAAACAACATGCTGCTAAGTATCAGCAGGCAGACATGTACTCACAGCACTTGTATTCACTGCCTTTGCAGAGAAGGGGAGAGGGGAGAGGGGCAGAGATTGTTGTTATTGCATGTAAACAAAGGCCAGAAGAGAACCAGGGAAATGAGGAAATATAGATTTTTTTTTTGGCTAAAACTTGCTGAACTTAGTTATATATTGCTGCCCATCAGATTTACAGTGCTATATTTTTTATTTTCCATAACTTGGACAACCCTTTTAATTCACTAATGTTATCTTGAATGTGGACCCAAACCAGATTGCGATGTATGGGATATATCTATCTTGTGTTTTAAGGGGGTATTAGTGTTAGTTTTATATATATATATATATATATATATATATATATATATATATATATTGACAAAGGCCTCATTGAGTTGGGCTGAAACGTTACCAGGGGTAATAAAACGGTTATCAATTAGTCACCATTTTTTGGAGTGCTGCCTCGATTTTTTTTTGTGAATTTATCTAAATTGGATTCAGCTACCTGTTTTCCTTCCTATTTTATAATACTGTATATATTGCAGAGGATCACCACAATGCTGAAAAGAAACAGTCCAACGAATCAAAACATGACATTTCTAGGGGAGATCTCAGTAGCAACTGGAGAATCAGAGGTAAGAAGTATGCTCTTCAGTTAGGGTTATTTCCTTCTGTTGAGAATAACCACAGCCAGGGTTAAGCGGCCGCTGCTTAGCTGTTTCCGCAACTCCCATATCAATGAATGGGAGCTACATAAATAGCATAGCAAACGGTGAGGAGGCCACATCGCTCATCGGAACCCCGATAAGAGCGGCTTCTTCAGATAGCTGATTGGTGGAAGTTCCTGGATTTACACCCCCACCGATCTCATACTGACGACCTATTCTGACGAGGGCATTAATATGAAAATCCCAGACCCCTTTAACTCCCTTTGTAAAAGAATGTTTACAACGTGGTATACAGTATGTTTTTTTTACTGGATAGCAGATGACACTTTCCTGTAAGGTAGAATAAGGCATACATGCCTAGTGTATGGGACCAGTGGAGTGTTTAACAAAGTGCAGCTTGCTCTAGGTACATTTCTGTGTAGGATTCTGTTTCAAACCTAAAAAACAAATTGAGAAACACAGAATTTTCTTTTTTTTACATGCATTTTAAAATACATGGAAAAAAGGTGTGTATGTGAAAGAGTTCCAAAATGTATTTCAGCTTAATGAACTAAAGCTTGATACACTATACAACTTTCTATTACATTTGTTTTGCATTGCCTCACCATTTTGAAGATTTTAAAGGTGACCATGAACTTAAGATAGCTTTCAGGTAGAGATGAGCGAAGCACTGGCGATTTGGTTTAAGTTCGCCAAATTTTTGTGTTTGGTTTGGACCTCAATAGATTCAGGCCACACTGAAGTTGCTCCATTTGCCCTGAATATTAGCATACTGTATAACCCCCTCTAGCCTCCCAGGAAAACTTTTCTCATTTTGTTTATTTTTATAATTTTTTTCTTTTTCCCTCCTCCCTCCCCAAGCTCTCGAAAGCAATGAAAGTCATTGATAGTCATCATTCAAATGATGTCTGAGTGACATTGACATACATATGGGTAAACGCACATTTGATGACATTAACATGCAACTTGTTTGCCGTCACATGTATTATGCTTTTTCAAATTCCAAAGCTTCCAAAAGTTGTCCATTATTGGGGGGCAGATGATGTTTAACCCTTTCACTCCCACGCCAATAATAGGAACACACACCAAACAAATATTATATCTCAATGAAACTTTATTAGTACATGATTAGACAAATATAAAAACATGTAAAAAACAATGGTGGTGACATACACAAATAGAAGGAGCTCACTGGGGAAAGTTCTATCGAGTATCACATAGATAATATAGACAATGGCAAGTATATGAATATCCAATATTGTAAACGTTGTATAAATAGATCAATAAATGAATCAATACATAAGACCATGCCAGTCCATACAAAGTATACAAAGTAATACAGAGCAGTGCCACCTCCGACAGGAGGTGGCAAGTATACAAAGTAATACAGACAGTCTGTATTACTTTGTATACTTTGTATGGATTGGCATGGTCTTATGTATTGATTCATTTATTGATCTATTTATACAAAGTTTACAATATTTGATATTCATATGCTTGCCATTGTCTATATTATCTATGTGATACTCGGTAGAACTTTCCCCAGTGAGCTCCTTCTATTTGTGTATGCCACCACCATTGGTTTTTACATGTTTTTATATTTGTCTAATCATGTACTAATAAAGTTTCATTGATATATAATATTTGTTTGGTGTGTGTTCCTATTATTGGTGTGGATAGTTATAGCACATACACACAGATTCATTTGTTGGTGCTTTCATAGTTTTTTGGAATGATCCCTTTAATTCCCAGAGGTTTTTTCATTTTTGCGTTTTCATTTTTCTTCCCTATTTTCCGTGAGCCATAACTTTTTTTTATATTTTCGTTTACATAGCTGTATGAGGGCTTATTTTTTGCGGGACAAGTTGTACTTTCGAATGCCGCCATTAATTATGGCATAAAATGTAGTGGGAAGCGGTAAACAAATTCCAAATAGGGTGGAATTGGGAAAAAAACGCAATTCCTCCACCGTTTTACGGGTTTTGTTCCCACGGTGTTTCGTTTGTGTCAAAACTGACCCATGCTCTTCATTCTCTGGGTCAGAATGATTACAACGATGCCCCATATATATATATATAGGTTTTGTATGTCTAAATAGTGTAAAAATAGATTTAAACTTTGAAAAAAAATTTTTTTTTTACATCGCCATATTCTGACCCCCATAACTTTTTTATAGTTACATCCACGGAGCTGTTTAGGGGCTCCTTTTGTGTGGGACAATCGGTAGTTTTTATTGCTTAATTATTAAATTTTTTTTTGGGTAAGAGAAGCAATGAAAAAATGTCAAATTGGCCATTTTGACTCTTTTTTCCGTTACACAATTCGCCGTATTGGATTTTTTAAAATATATTTTAAAAGTATGGGCGTTTTCGGTCGCAGTGGTATCCATGGTGTTTATATTTATTGTTATTTAGGTATTTATTTTTTAATTATACGGAAAGGGGGTGATTTAAACTTTTTATATATTTTTTTACTTTTTTTGTGATGGTTTTAAAGCTCATATATGAGCCTATAAATGATTGTTTTTATTTTTTAATTTTAAACTATCAGGGAATTTTAAAATGCTATGTTAAGTGAATTTTGCTCATTTCTTATCCTGGCCTGCCATCTGGTGGCCAAAATAAGAATTGCAGTATTAACACTGTAAGCCTCGTCAGCGAAGCTTACAGTGTTCAGGCAAACTGCAAATGCTCAGATTGGCCACACGGAGCATGTGTAGGAAGCTTCCAGGTTTTAGCGCATTTAGATGCCGTGATCTCACTTGATCCCACGGCATCTAATGCCTTTAATTACCGTGATCAGCATTATTGCCGGTTGCGGTAATTAGCCACAGGTTTCTGCTGTTTGAAACAGCAGAGATCTGCTGGCCATGACACCCGCTGCACGTGTGAGTGGGCGTCATGTTCCCACATCGCTCCTAAATAAAAAAAGTGGCTTGGGGGGACCAAGTGTCCAAAAATGATGCCTTGAAAGGGTCAGAATGCCTGCCCATATGACACATGACACATTGTGAGAAGAAAAAGTGGCTCATTACAAACGAGTCTAAAAAAAAAAAATCGTCCCTTTAATTGGGCAGCAGTGGCAGCAGCAGCCATTTGGTACATGTCGGCAGGCAGCAGCAGCCTTACGGAAGATGACGATTAGCAGGCCTCAGCAGTGGCATGATGGCAACAGTGGCATGATGGAGGAAGGAGAGGTAGTGCGAGCAACCCTGTCCCTGCTGCTGTTGGGAACCAGCCAGCATCCATGGTGGAGGAGGTGGAAGAGGCAGGTAAATGCCTGGTGTGGAGCCAAGCTGACACATTCGCAAGGAGGGGGAGGAAAAAGGACCTGGCCTAATTGCCAGGTGCTGCCTCGCCACTGCTGGAAAAAACATTGACCCAGTGGGCCGTGAAAGGCATGTACTATCCCTGCCCAAAAGAGCTGCCCCTGGTGTGAACCTTGCCGCACAGCGACAATAGCAGGGAGCGGCCCATATTGTCCACCACGTGATAGTACGAGGCAGGGATGGCTTTTTCAGAGAAATAATGCAATCTAGATATCTTCCAGCGAGGGTGAGCACATGCCTTCAGATCCCTAAAGGCAGCAGACTCGACTAAATGGTACAGAAGCAACTGCACTGCCAGCAACTTGGCCAGGTGGTAATTAAGCTTGCGTACCATTAGATTGCTGGATGTGTAGAGCTGTTTCCTGACAATGGAGCGGAGGAGGAGTCTGAGTGGGAGAAGTGGAAAGGCATGATGACAATGTGAAAGAAACTCTGCTGCCCTTGGATGTGTCCTGGCTGCCATAAAGGGGGAGAAGGAGGGAACTTCTTTTGAGGTAGCTGGCTGCCACCTTTGCTTGCCACATCATGTGGTTCAACAGAGTTGTTGTGCCTATGTTTGTGTTTGCCCGCCCACTTCTTATGGTACTGTTACACAGCTTGGACAAGGCAATATTTTAGTCTTCCGGCAACATGGAAAAAAATGCCAGACTGGAGATACTCAGACAGAGCAATAGGTGGCCGAGCTTGGTTTTGCTCTGGCAAGTTTTCGGCCTAACCCACTCACAGAGTCAGCGGCATCACCAGATCCTGAAGCATATGTGGCCCTGGCTGTTCTTTGGGAGGAATGTGGCCTCTGCTTTTTATTGCTAGCGCCATCACCCTCCTCCTCTGATGTTGCCTCCGCCTCATCACCCTGATCCAGGTCCTTTCCTGCACACTATGGCCATCAGAGTCCTCACCCTCCCTGCCACTTCTATCAGACAGTGGGATATCATGGTGGGTTCTTTGGCCCTCCTCCTCTGCTCTGCATTTGCCTGAACTGCTACGGGTGCCACTACTACCACCACCAACATGACTATGCCTGAGGTTGGCAGCCTCCTTCTCCACCTCCTACCCAGGGCAGTTCAAACACTGACTGCTTTCACAGAAGTTGTCCACAAGGAGACTTTCTTGGCTATCTGCTGTAGGGTGTTGTGGGGTTTTATTTGCCATATCTTAGGAAAAAGAAAGGCGCCTCACTAGGAATGGGCAGTGAAGAGTCAGACGACTCCGCTGAAAGCCTTCTGTGGGGCTGCAAGGAGGAGGAACTCTGTGATCCCTAGCTCCACGGCACGGTGTCAGACTTCAATGTCACCTCCACGAAATCCTGCGGCTGCTGAAAGTAGGAATGAGCCATCCAATCCAGAATCTCATCCTCAAAACACATCTTTCTCCTCAACGATTTTCTGAAGCCGGCAGGGACAACTGCAGCCTACTACTACTACTACTACTACTTGTGGCTGGATAGCTGGGGCTGCTACTACTCACATTCTGGCTCTTTCGTTTTTCGTTTGTAACTCTTCTGTAGCTATGAAATTTTTGGGCCTCTCATATAACATTGTACACTACCCTGTGTGTATTAATCATGTACATGCTGCTTTTAATAATTTCAACAACCCCCCAAAAAAATTTGATGGAAATGTGTGGAGACAGAAATAAACGGAAAAGGATTTAGGCCTAAATTCGTTATCACTCACAGATAATTTTGTGTGCTACCCTGTGTATTGGTGTAGTAATCTAATATATGCTGGTTTGAATAAATTTAACTATCCCACCAAAATATTGACACCTGTAGATATAGAAACGAAGGGAAACGTATTAAGGCCTACATTTATTATCACTCACAGATTATTTGGATCACTACCCTGTGTATTGGTGTGCTGATCACCTATATGCTGGTTTAATTAAATTCAATAATCTGCCCCCCCCCCTTCCCCCACCAAAAAAAAAAAAAAATCTATGTAAGAAAATAAAACATTGGAACTGTGTGTGTGGAGATAAGAAACAGATTTAGCATTAATATTTCATTCTCATTCACTGATGTATGCAGTTTTTCAAACTAAAACAAAAACAATTTAAATTAAATATGTGAGATGACCTGACACAGAGTTCTCACTTGTATTCTATATACTATGCTGGATTGATGGTAGACCCCTACTTCCCAAAAAGGATTTCTGTGAAAATGGGAAATGAATGTAATGTCCTCGCAGGTGGCTGCTTTTGAGGTTTGCAGCAGCTGCAGTTTTGCTAGCAGGCTCAGCCAGCCTCAGCTCCTCCCTTTTTCCTCCCTGGCTTCCCTGCCTCCCTATTCTACACACAAAATTCTTCTTTTTCGTAATTCTAGCCTCTACCTTCACTGTCCCTGGCAATAGAATACAAACTTGATTGATTTCTGACTGTTCCTGACTCCCTAAGATGTTTTTTTCTGGCAGACACTGTAAGGCCCATCCACCCTCATTCACAGCCCACCTCATTTATTGAGCATTATTGAGCATGCATGTGTTCTCAGTGGGGAAAGAAGAATAATTTATCACCAGACACCTCTAGCAGAGGCTTATCTCCATAAAGACACCTCTAGCAGAGGGTTATCTCCATAAAAGATTGATTGGGCATGTTGAAATCCAGAGTACCTAGCATTAGGCCTCTTTCACATTAGCGTTAGCACGGATCCGGTACCTAAAGGGTGCCAACGTGCCAACATTTAAACAAGACACAGACATACATACAAACAAACATACAGACATACATACATACAAACATACAGACATACATACATACTCACATACTCCAGGGACGCCGGCAGAACGTCTTCACGCGCCTCCTGCGCAGTGATGACGATTCCCCACAGCGCCCTCTGCTGGGCGCAGTGGGGAAACATCATAGCTGCGCGCAGGAGGCGCGTGAAGACATGCTGCCGGTGTCCCTGGAGTATGTGAGTATGTATGTATGTCTGTATGTTTGTATGTATGTCTGTATGTATGTTTGTAAGTATGTCTGTATGTATGTAGCCGGATCCGGAATGACCCCCCATTGGAAATCAATGGAGGACAGATCCGGATTACTGGTGTGTCCACACCAAACGGATCCGTCCCCATTGACTTGTATTGGGGGTCATTCCGGATCCGTCTTGGTGCGGATGCCTGGACCGGAGAGCAAACCGCAGCATGCTGCGGTTTGTTCTCCGGTCTGAAGACGGAACGGAATGCTTTCAGGAGCATTCCGTTGTCTTCAGTTCAGTTTTGTCCCCATTGACAATGAATGGGGATAAAACTGAAGCGTTTTTTTCCGGTATTGAGCCCCTATAACGGAACTCAATACCGGAATTTAAAAACGCTAATGTGAAAGTAGCCTTAGATGGTCAGCCAGTCCCTCCAAATTCGAATGGTTCAGCTGACCACTTAATTTGTATGACCACCCTTTGACCAAAGCACCATTATTATAGGTTTGCTATGAGAGATTTCTGTGATTTTTATTATGTATCTTTTTAAAATTTTTCCATTTTAAGTTTTAGATATGGTTGGAGGGGTTCTTTATGGTTGGAGGGGAATATCTGTTATACATTTTACAAATTTGTAGAACTTTTCACCAATTTTCAGAGGATCAACATAATACATTTTCAGAGCAAAGTGAAAAGCCAGTATATGATTTTACAATACAGAGTAGAGATGAGATGAGTGAACCTGTCAAGATTTGGTTCGGTTCAAATTCGCCAAATTTTTTTATAAAGTTTGGCAGACTTGGACTGGACCATAGGGGTGCAGGTGAATCCCCCAGTCGACCCCTTGTCATCCACAGCTTGCACAAATGGCACATAACACAGTAGACTTACTGCGCTACATATTGATAGGCAGTGTACAGCACCTTAAGAAACAACCCAGTTTATTATTATAGGCACATTAATGTGGCTAATATGACGTATAGGTACAGAGGCAGGACATCCAGTGTCCTCCTTTCTCAGAGACCTGCCTCAGGGACCCCATAATCAACCATCTTGTAGTATCTTTCTGCTGTCTGCTGCTGTGTGATCAGGAAATATTTGGATGTATTCGTATGGTGGTCTTCCAAAATAAATTTTACTGGTGTGTCCTAGATAGTCCAGTCTGACACTGAAGATCTACCCAAATTGGCTCCAATTGCACCAGGAACTGGTATATAATACCCTCTAGTCTCCTAGGAATTTTTAGAAAAACACGTTATCTCTTTTTATTAACTTATTATGAATTTTTGCTTTTTCTCTCCCAAGTCCCTAAGCCCTTGAAGGCAATAACAGCAATAGTAAATCATGTCTGAGTGACGCTGACATACATAGCTGTGGGTAAAAACGTTTGATGGCATTAACAACATCTTTAACCCCTTTAACCCCGGGCCTGTTTTCACCTTCGTGCCCAGGCCATTTTTTGCAAATCTGATATGAGTCACTTTACGTGGTAATAACTTTGGAACGCTTTTACTTATCCAAGCCATTCTGAGATTGTTTTCTCATCACATATTGTGCTTCACGACAGTAGTAAATTTGTGGAAAAATATTTCATTTTTATCTATAAAAAAATACCAAATTTACCAAAAATTTGGAAAAATTTCCAAATTTCAATTTCTCTACTTTCAAAATACATAGTAATACCTCCAAAAATAGTTATTAGTTTACATTCCCCAGATGTCTACTTTATGTTGGCATCATTTTATAAATGTCATTTTACTTTTTCGGATGTTAGAAGGCATAGAAGTTTAGAAGCCATTTTTCAAATTTTCAACAAAATTTCCAGAACCATTTTTTTAAGCACCAATTCAGATATAAAGTGATTTTGAGGGGCTTACGTAATGGAAACCACCCATAAATGACCCCATTTTAGAAACTACACCCCTCAAATTATAAAAAACTAATTTTACAGACTTTGTTAACCCTTGAGGTTTTCCACAAGAATTAAAGGAAAATGGAGGTGAAATTTCAAAATTTCACTTGTTTTGGTGGATTATTCATGTTAATAATTTTTTTCTTGCAACACAGCAAGGGTTAACAGCAAACTAAACCTCAATATACATTACTCTGATTCTGCAGTTTACAGAAATACCCCATATGTGGTGGTAAACGTCTCTATGGGTTTGTGGCAGTGGTCAGAAGGAAAGGAGCGCCATACGGATTTTGGAGGCAGATTTTGCTAGAATGGTTTTTAGACACCATTTTGTAATCCCTAGAGTGGAAACCCTCAAAAAGTGACCCCATTTTGGAAACTACACCCTTCAAAGAATATATTAAGGAGGGTACTGACCACTTTGACCCCCTAAGCGTTTTACGGAATTTGGAAACACTTGGCTGTGAAAATGAAAAGTTTCATTTCTTCCAATAAAATGTTGCTTTAGCCCCAAATTTTTCATTTTCATAAGGGGTAACAGGAGAAAAGCACCCCATAATTTGTTCCCCATTTTCTGAATACGGCAACACCCCATATGTGGTGGTAAACTGCTGTGGGGGCACATGGCAGGACTCAGAACAGAAGGAGCGCCATATGGATTTTGCAGAACAGATTTTGATGGATTGGTTTGCGGGAGCCATTGATTTTTATTTTTTTGAGGTATTGTCTTATGTGGGGGCTCATTTTTTGCGAGATGAGGTGATGTTTTCATTGGTACCATTTTGGGGTACATAAGACTTTTTGATCGCTTGGTATTACACTTTTTGTGAGTCAAGGTGAAAAAAAAATAGCTGTTTTGGCATAGTTTTTTTTAATTTTTTTTACAGCAATCACCTGAGGGGGCAAATCATGTGATATTTTTATATCACCCTTCTGGTTTGTATATATAGACTAGCAGATGGACCTGGCTTCGCCCGGGTATATTTCATCTATTTCACTTAATGTTTGTGTGTGTGTCATTAAAAGAAATTGAGAGTGAGCTCTACAGCATCCCGACTCCTTAACAATGACCCCGCCCACAGTGCCCTATCTCCTTAAAATAGGACCTGCACAGCAGCCCACCCCCTTAACTTTGACCTTCACAGCAGCCTGCCTCTTTAACAGTGAGTTCCACAGCACCTCACCCCATTGACGGTGACCTCCACAGTGGCCCGCCACCTTAACAGTGACCTCTACAGCACCCACCTCTTAACACTGACCATAGGTTACAGTCCCCTTAACTGTCCTCCACCATTCCTGGCCCCCTTGACAGAGACCTCCCCAGCAATTGCCCCTTTAACAGTGACTGTCACAGTACTCCGCTTCCTTAACAGTGACCTCACAGTACACCGCTGCCCCTTTAATAGTGGCCTTCACAGTCCCATCATCCCTTAGCAGTGACCTCCACAATGCCCGCCCCTTTAACAGTGATCTCCACAGCAGCCTGCCCCCTTAACAGTAACATCCACAGCACCCTCCCCTTTAACTGTGACCTCCACAGCAGCTAGGGTGGCCCCTGGTTTCACCCCAAAAAGCCGAACATCACAGGTCACGTCCCCAAACATGAATCCACGCCCCAGGTCCCCATTAAGCCACTCACCCCGGCTCCATGAAGACACAGAGGAGAAGAAGTAGTTCCTGACCTGAAGGTGAGCTAGGGACAGCCCGGTGCTTCTCTCCCCCTCAGTCAGCCACAGGGAGCCATGTCTGTGGGCTCTAGTGACTGACTGTGGGGGAGAGAAGCCTCAGTCAGTTGCTGCATCTCACGCTCAGGCAGCACAACTCTGCTGTCTGAGCGTGAGCTACTGAAAGGGTGGACATCCCTGCGTCCATCCAGGCACTGAGCCGGACAGAGGACAGGGAGCCAGAAAACTGGACTGTCTGGCCTAAAACCGGACGTCTGGCCACCCTAACAGCAGCCTGCCCCTGGGGTGGCCAGAGGTCCGGTTTTAGGCCGGGCAGTCTGGCTTTCAGACTCTCTGTCCTCCATCCAGCGCCGGGCCTTGATGGACACAGGGATGTCCTTTTAAACAGCTCACTCTCAGATAGCAGCATTGTGCAGTCTGAGCATGAGCAGCACGGAGAAAGTCACCCTCCCTCCCACCCCTGCAGGTGACAGATGTTGTTTTTTACCTTCATTTTTGCAATACCTGTTGGCTGCGGAGTGAGAGGGAGCATGACCTGACCGTGTCGGGGGCATGGCTTAGCGGGACTTGGGGGCAGGGCTTTTAAGTCCTTCTTTTGAGGGTGGCCTGAATTACAGGTTGATGCCATGGTAATTTATGAGGAAACACAGTGGGTAGCTGTCACGTATACAGTGGTATGTGCAGCCCTGAATGTGGGGATTCGCTATGGTAGGCAGGGTAAGCGGACGCAAAACAGAGGCACAAAAAACAGTTCTCAATCCAACTGCAGTGTTTTATTCACACACGCAGGTATAACAGTACATCAAAAATAACTTCACCTGAGTTGAAAGTCCTGGTGTTCACACCATGCTGCAGGTTCTGCATAAAGAGTCCATTTACAGAAATATAATCCCCTCTGTCCTCCCAGACAGGTCTTCAGCCTTCATTCAGGCACCAGCCTTCCTCTCCACACTCTGCTTCAGTTTGGCTGGCTTTTAACACTGTTTGGTGTCAGCAAAGCCCGGACTGGCACCTACAATCCAGTCCGGTGCTTGACCTCACCTGGCTGTCGATCAGTCCAGCAGCACATGCTGGGAGGAAAATACCTTCCATCAAGCAACAGACCTTTCAGTATGTCACAATAACAAAGAAACATAGCTTGTCTAAAAAATAGTATAATTCTTTTGCAAATATATACCATGATTAAATATCTTCATACATTTATAACTGGCCTTGGGTCTTTCGTTTGGAAACCTCCCGTATTTCAGTCAGTCAAAGTATGGAACAGTTTGGAAGTGTGTTTTCTGAAATTTAAAGACAGAGACGCGGAATTAAATGTCCTTCCCTTCCTACAAACACACTGAAGACACTGCTATTGACAGTTTACTTTGGGAATAATGCAGTATCGGCACCAGTTTGGGTTTAATGTCTTATGTCTTTTCAAATACGCAGATGCAGACAAAAGGTTTCTCTAGTATAAAACACAAGTTGCCAACCTCCTGTCAGATTATTCTATCCCCCCCTCCCCCCACACATACATACACACACACACACACACACACACACCAACATTTGATCTGTTTGGAAATGCTGTCATGTTCTAGCAAGGGTCCTACCGACCCCTAGAACATCTCTCAGGCATAACACACCCAACCAAGCAGAGACAAAGACTTGACAGTGAGCTGGACCAGCAGGTAAGGTATCAGTGGCAGGTACCTGTAAAAACATGTAGGTCACATCTGCATGAACTTCTTTCCCTATAGATGATTTTCCAGAAAATGATGACAGACTAAATAACATATTGGGGCAGATTTAACTTAGACTAGACAATCTAAAGATGCAACAGATTTTTCATTCGGAATAGGACACTATGACAAATATGGCACAATGTAACACTATCTCTAAGTTTGCAGTGTTTTTCTTTTACACAGTATTAGTAAATCTGCCCAACAGTGTATACTGTGTTGCCCCAGAATTTTAATTATATTGGACAGTTATGTTCTGTGTTAAATGGATTAATTATAAACAAGATACCATTCCAGAGGATACCGTCTGAAGGACAACAAGACACCAGATGGATCCTAATTTATTTATAATGACATCCCACATGTTCCATCAAGGTACCCATTATCTTCTTTAATCATTCTTTGGTAGAACAACATGCGCTTTGGGTTGTTGACTTGCGGGTGCAATCTCAAGTATTACAGCAACAAATAGGCAAGAAATAAAAGATGTAGGCAGTGACAATTTACAGATTTTAAATTTATCTGGATATAATTTATCACATGCTGAAATGTCGATACTATCTAAAGGGCTTTCTTTTGTACCGACACACCAATTTAATTGCTTTGAATAGATCAAGGATATCAATCTCTTTATGAGAAAGGTGAGATGGCACAAGATATTTTCTCAAGCTGCTAAAAAAAAGTGCAGTGAGTTAGGTCTAGAGCTTAGAGACGACTTGAAAGGTGTTGAGGATTTAATGTCCCTACTCGAAGACAATATCAAGGAAAGGGGACATGGTCCTTTCACAGGCCTAAAAAATAAGAGCAAAAAATTCCCCCCAAAAATAGGTGGGGACCTCCATCTGGATATTTTTCTGGACTCAGTGACCCGGGAACTTGAGAACCTCCAGATTAGTAACCATCATAATAATTACACCTTTGAAGAAATCAGTGGTCTACGATCTTTGCGTTCTAATCATAATTTGATTGTGAAAACTGCTGATAAAGGTGGGAATGTGGTAGTTCTCAATGTTCAACAATATAAATCTATGTGTTTGTCTCTGTTGACTGATCAAACCAACTATGAAGTATTAGGAGGTGACCCTACACTTA
The DNA here is from genome assembly GCA_900303285.1 of Rhinella marina. Lineage (NCBI taxonomy): Eukaryota > Metazoa > Chordata > Amphibia > Anura > Bufonidae > Rhinella > Rhinella marina. Next base: position 30,394 of record ONZH01013652.1, read on the forward strand.
CCTTTAGGGCTGAACTTTCCCTCATACTGGAGGAAGCGCTTGAAAACAAATTGATCGATAAGAAAGCATTTGAATATCTTCTGCCATCTCACCCTAGAACAGCCACTTTTTATGCACTACCCAAAGTGCACAAGGGCACTAACCCACTTAAGGGACGTCCAATCGTCTCAGGAATGGATAGCCTTACACAACATGCGGGGACATACATCGATATAGTTTTCCCCCCGTTTGTTCTGTCGCTGCCTTCATACTTTCATGACACCACGGATTTGCTGAAACGCTTAGAAGGAATCACGATAGATTCTAACACTATTTTTGCCTCCATTGATGTTGAGGTGTTATACACGTCGATTCCTCACAGCAAAGGCCTTGCCGCCGCCAAATATTTTCTAGACTCCAGAGGCATTCAATTGCACGCACACAATCAATTTGTGATTACGCACAATTTTTTTGTGTTTGATTCCAAGTTCTACCACCAGCTCAGGGACACCGCGTTTGGTATCCCCTGTGCGCCCAGGTATGCCAACTTGCTCCTGGGCTGGTGGGAGGACTCCATCGTTTTTTTGGAACAGTACTCTCTATGGAAGGACTCAATAATTCTTTGGGTTTGTTTCATAGATGATATCTTTTTGCTGTGGACTGGGACGACATCAAAATTTAGGGAGTTTATGACTAAACTGAATGATAACCATATAGGGCTTCATTTTACATTTGACATTGCGAGGGACTCCATTGCGTTTCTAGATGTACTCATTAAGCATGGGGATAACAATCAAATTGAAACGACCCTGTTTAGAAAATAAACTGCATCAAACAGCCTTTTATGCTGGAATAGCTTCCACCCTACGCCCCTTAAAAGGGGTATCCCCAAAGGGCAATTTCTTAGAGTAAGAAGGAATTGCTCTAACAACACCGAGTTCGAGAAAGGAGCTTCAAACCTTTTTTTTTGCTTTAAAAATAGGGGATACCCTTCTAAACCTCTTTTTGAGGCATGGGCCACAGCAAAATCTAGGAGACGTGCCTCTCTGTTACAACCATGTACCCAGGTATTCCAAAATCTAATATGGGTAGTTGGGACATATGACACAGGGGCTCACGGAGTGCGACAAATATTAGAACGATATTGGTCACTACTAAAACTCGACCCTGATCTAAGGGACGTTATTCCAGAACACCCTATGATTACTTTTCGTAGGGGGCGGAGCCTCCGTGATACTCTTGTGAAAAGCCACTTTGAACCACCCCTAAGCAACACATGGTTATAAATGAGGAAAAAAGGCACCTTTTAAATGTGGCCGTTGCAAGGCATGTAAATATATCAGGATTGGTGACAGTTTCTCTAATAGCATGGGAACCAAAACTTACCTGTGAAGACAATTTGGTAATTGCAATACGAAAGGAGTTGTCTATCTGGCTCAGTGCTCCTGTGGTTCTAAATACGTTGGTAAAACCGGCAAAGAGTTTAAAAAAACGTATTTTGGAACATATTGGAGATAACAGAAATAGGCGGGACAAACCCCTGGCGAGACATATTCAAATTCAGTACAAAGGTCAACAGATGAAAATTGATTTTGGGGTCATTGAAGTGGTAAATCCTTCCATTAGAGGTGGCGATGTTGACAAATTGCTGCGACAAAAGGAATCCCGATTGATCTATGCCCTTAAAACTATTTCACCTCATGGCCTTAATGAGACAATTGAATTTGCCTGTTTTATTTAATTATTGTGGATACCAGCCATACCTTTATTTGTATTGAAGTGGGTGCTGTCTATCGTATATCCTTTTATTATCATTAATAAATTATGGGGAAATAGCCATCCCCTGTGGGCACCTTGTTCTCATAACTGGCATAAATGTTCCCAATATCTAGGGACTTATTCCTTTTATTACTTATACACAGCCACGCAGTTGGAATATTAACTTTTTATTCAAATGGTTTCACACTAAATACTGGCGCTGGGAAGCGCCATTGAGTCTTTGTTTACCTGGTTACCAAGTTCTGTAGTTCCGCTCATGTGACCGTGGTCGCGATCACGTGATTACACATGTGATCGACCTCCGTCCTGGCGCGCATTACATTTACAATTGATCAGACGCGCCGGTCGGACGCTTTAAAAGGCGGAAGTAGGGGTGTCTGTCTGTTGCGCTATCCATCCTGGCAACAACAGCACCACATGCCGCCCTCTTGAGCCATCGTTCATATTGGGTCACCTGGACCGGATGTGACTGTATAGTGCAACTATATGGCTTACCCCCACTGAGAATGGGGGCGGTTTAGCCAATTGCACGCTTTATCTATGTCTTGCTGGGTTTGTGTGTTCTCAAGCACTATATGTCAGACCATCAATTTAATATGTTTAATTGTCATCAAGAGGGTTGTATATGTTGTGTGGTATAGCCGTTCCATCTGGCTCACAGCAATTTCTTTGCCACCTGTTTATTTTGTCTGACGCTATTGTATTTGCTATATCGGCTTGATATAGATTTTGTGTGATGTATTCTACATATTGATATCAGTATATGAGTTGAAATACACTCCCATTGATTGGACCCAGCTTGGCTGAATAGCCCACTATTGTACATCAATGATATTCATGTTCCATGGTTGAGATAATATACTTACCTATCTATATTATTGACCATATGGACAGTCATTCAACAACGACAACTCATTTATGTCCACATTTTGTGTAGATACTTAACCGTTGACATCTGTTCCACGGCATGTGGGAATATATTTCTTGTATATCCAGTGTATATTCTTCATCAACCCCATGACCCGTTAATGGTCTGATGTGTGGGTGCTACTGGCACTACATCGCTGTTGTTTTGGTTAGGTCCCTACATGGATTTGCCGGATTCTCATAGTCCCCTGATGATCCACACCTGAGAGGTGAAACGCATTGGGACGGTAATGGTAACTAGGAACCTTTTGTTTATTGTGGTTCCTTTATATTCAATAGATCTATCTGGGACTTGAAATTTAGCTGGGAACTATTTTTTTCCTAGTTTTTGACATTTGATTGTCGAATTGTTTGAAGGGACGGATAATAATTTACCAACTTGTGCTTAACAGCCCTGTGTATTATTTGTTGTTGTTTTTTCTATATATATACTTATTCACTGGTGTGGTGTCTTTTAACAGGTTAGATTTGGTGGTGGTCCCTTTAGGTACTAGGGCCTCAATAGGGTTTACAGGAGGTTCCTGGTACGGGATTGCACCTGTCGGGGCGGCCATTCCGTCTGGGGCAGGGTTTTCTAGAGTAGGAAAAATTATGGACAGCATTATACACCTTTATGTTCCCGCCTCTCTGGAAATCAGTATTTCCAATATTTCACTGCAGTGGTGATTTTCTTTTTGTTTTGTTTTTTTTGTATTTTCCAGGTATTCTTTTAAAGATATACTATTAAAGGTGAAGTTTTATAGTGGTATTTTTTCTGTGATTTACTTTTGATGAGAGTACCATTTACTATTGACATGTGTGGTTGGTAATTGACCAGAGCTGTGATTTGTTGACTTACTGCATGACCAACATTTTCTGGAGATTCAACTCACAAATGGATGTCTGGACATTTTCCTTTTGAATTTGCTGGTATAATTCATAATTCATTGTTCCATCAATGATGGCAAGCTGTCCTGGCCTAGTTGCAATAAAAAGGCCCAAAACATGATCTTACCGTCACCATGCTTGACAGATGGACTTAGGCTTTTTATGCTGGAATGCAATATTTCCTTTTTTTTTTACACACTTTTTGAGTTATCACATTTAGTTAATGCATTATCACTTTGACTCTTAATTCTAATGCATCTGTAATTTTACCTTAAAATTATCTTCTAATCCTAAAGGTTTACTTATTTTTGCCACTCACAGACTTGTGATATTGGTTAATTTTTGAACCTCAATGAAGTTTAATATGTTTGTCTCATTTGTTTGATTTGGTTATCTTTATCTACTTTTAGGACTTTTAGATGTGTCAATCTGAAGTAGTTTTTGGTCCTATGTATCCAGAAAAATAGAAAATTCTGAAAGGTTCACAAAGTTTCAAGTACCACTGTATGTATCATTTGTAAACCTGTAAAACTTAACCATTTTCCAGAGAATCAAGATAATGAAGAGTCTGAGCAGATTGAAAAAACAAGGTATGAATTTACAAGACAAAATAAAGGAACAAGATTTTCATCACAAACTGGATTCAACAGCAGAGGTACTTTGATACTAGTATTTTCTTGGCACTAGTTACTGTTGTTTGACTGTTCATAATATACATAAGTCTTTCAAAATGTTAGGTGAGAATTTGTAAGGGAATAAATAATCAGAGAATTAGATGTTGTTATGCTTTAGATTATAAAATTCAATACTGATTAACCCCAGGTGTGTAGCTATAGGGGAAGCAGAGGAAGCCGCTGCTTTGGGGCCCAAACTCAGAATGGGCCCACCCAGGATGGGGACTAAAAGATTTTATTGTCAGGGTCCCCTTAATAGTATTATAATATGACATTATATACAGTGACATTGTAGGAAACAGACGATTGGGTGTTGAAAGACTAAACATATTGGGGCAGATTTAACTTAGACTAGACAATCTAAAGATGCAACAGATTTATCATTCAGAATAGGACACTATGACAAATTTGGCAAATTGTAAGACTATCTCTAAGTTTGCAGTGTTTTTCATTTACACAGCATTAGTAAATCTGCCCAACAGTGTATACTGTGTTGCCCCAGAATTTTAATTATATTGGACAGTTATGTTCTGTGTTAAATGGATTAATTATAAACAAGAAACCATTCCAGAGGATACTGTCTGAAGGACAAGACACCAGATGGATCCCAATTTATTTATAATGACATCCCACAGGTTCCATCAAGGTACCCATTATCTTCTTTAATCATTCTTTGGTAGAACAACATGTGCTTTGGGTTGTTGACTTGCTGCATGACCAACATTTTCTGGAGATTCAGCTCACAAATGGATGTCTGGACATTTTCCTTTCGAATTTGCTGGTATAATTTATAATTCATCGTTCCATCAATGATGGCAAGCTGTCCTGGCCCAGTTGCAATAAAAAAGCCCAAAACATGATCTTACCGTCACCATGCTTGACAGATGGACTTAGGCTTTTTATGCTGGAATGCAATATTTCCTTTTTTTACACACTTTTTGAGTTATCACATTTAGTTAATGCATTATCACTTTGACTCTTAATTCTAATACATCTGTAATTTTACCTTAAAATTATCTTCTAATCCTAAAGGTTTACTTATTTTTGCCACTCACAGACTTGTGATATTGGTTAATTTTTGAACCTCAATGAAGTTTAATATGTTTGTCTCACTTGTTTGATTTGGTTATCTTTATCTACTTTTAGGACTTTTAGATGTGACAATCTGAAGTAGTTTTTGGTCCTATGTATCCAGAAAAATAGTAAATTCTGAAAGGTTCACAAAGTTTCAAGTACCACTGTATGTATCACTGGTAAACCTGTAAAACTTAACCATTTTCCAGAGAATCAAGATAATGAAGAGTCTGAGCAGATTCAAAAACCAAGGTATGAATTTACAAGACGAAATAAAGGAACAAGATTTTCATCACAAACTGGATTCAACAGCAGAGGTACTTTGATACTAGTATTTTCTTGGTACTAGTTACTGTTGTTTGACTGTTCATAATATAAGTCTTTCAAAATGTTAGGTGAGAATTTGTAAGGGAATATATAATCAGAGAATTAGATGTTGTTATGCTTTAGATTATAAAATTCAATACTGATGAATCCCAGGGGTGTAGCTATAGGGGAAGCAGAGGAAGCGGCTGCTTTGGGGCCCAAACTCAGAATGGGCCAACCCATGATGAGGACTAAAAGATTTTATTGTCAGGGTCCCCTTAACAGCATTATAATATGACATTATATCTTTACCTACAGGAAATTATGAAGACAAAGGTAAAAAATATTCGATTCTTAAAAGCCATAGTAATGTAAACTATGACGAAGAAAGGAAAAACATAATCAAGATAAACAAAACAAGAAAGCTCGACCTTCTGGAGCTCAAAAAAATGGAAAGGCTTGAACCTTCTGAGATCATAATGGCACTTGCTACACCCGGTAGTGGTTTCGAGGAACTTGTAAATGAAGCATGCATGGATCCTGAGTTGGTGAAGAAACTTCTTGAACTATTAAGCAAAACCACTGAGTGCGTGTCAAGTCGCCAAAATCTAATACATATCTTAAGCCATGTTCTTAATTCCCTTTTTCTGAAGCAAATCCTTTCATCCTACATTTTGCAGTGTAGCACTAGTCAGCAGAGCGAAGAAATATGCTTAATTGTGGATCACTCCCTTACTGTGTTGACTGAGATTCTAAGTATTTTTCCATCTAGTTCCTTTGCAGATGTAACCATAGTCAAAACTGTTCTTGAAAGTGTTGTGGAACAGATGGAAGCAAATGGTACAATTTTTTCAGAGAAGACAAAACAAAACATGGCAACACTAAAGCTTTTTCTACAGCACTTACAAGACAAAAAGCAAGATGGAACGCTCAAATCTGATAATTATATCTATGTAGTTGGAAAAAAGGGTCTAGTTCTCAGTGATGACTTCCGTGGCATCTCAGTGTTTCCAACACATGATGATATTTATTTAAAAACCAGTCCTCAGTTGCCCCCAAATATTATAGACGGAACTTATCCTGATGTTACATCCTACCTCAACACTCACTTTTCTTTATTAAGAGAAGACTTCATTCGCCCACTAAGAGATGGTATTTCTCAATACTTAAGAGGGCAGAACAGCAATTATATTGATGATATCCGTTTATATTTTGATGTATCAGTTTTGGATTCTGTTTGTGTCCAATCAGGGATTGTTCATAATGTCAACTTTTCAACCACACATCTCAAACATATCACTTGGGATAATTCACAGCGCCTGCTCTATGGTTCCCTTGTCTGTCTTTCGAATGACAACTTCAATAATATGTTATTTGCTACTGTGGCACAAAGAGAAATTCGTAATATCAAGGAAGGAATTATAACTTTAATGTTCCTTGAAGAAAGTCGTGAACAGCTAGCATTGTATACAGATGATAATCGCCTGTTTGTGATGGCTGAAACAACTGCATATTTCGAAGCCTATCAGCATACCCTAGAGGGGCTCAAAGAAATGCAAGAATATGATTTTCCATTGCAGAATTACATTGTGCATTGTGAGACGACTATGTCTCCTCCTGCTTATTTATTCAACAATCAGCCTTCATTTACATTGCAATTGCTTGAACACCATACACGTTTAGACTTTTCAGATAAAGCAACCTGCTACGAGATTAATAAAAATAAAACCAAGCCTCTCAAGTTTAATGCACTTGATCTTAACACATGGCCCTCGAAAGAAGAGCTTGAATTTGACAGTTCTCAATTCGAAGCATTCCAGAAAAGTCTAACAAGTGAGCTGTCCATTATACAAGGTCCTCCAGGCACAGGTAATTTATTTCTTTAATAATATTTTAAAAATCTTCTGATACAGTGCCTTGCGAAAGTATTCGGCCCCCTGGAACTTTTCAACCTTTTGCCACATTTCAGGCTTCAAACAAAGATATAACATTTTAAATTTTTGGTGAAGAATCAACAAGTGGGTCACAATTGTAAAGTGGAACGAAATTTATTGGATCAATTAAACTTTTTTGTAATAATAAAACTGAAAAGTGGGGGTGTGCAAAATTATTCGGCCCCCTTGCATTAATACTTTGTTGCGCCACCTTTTGCTGCGATTACAGCTGCAAGTCGCTTGGGGTATGTCTCTATCAGTTTTGCACATCTAGAGACTGAAATTCTTGTCCATTCTTCCTTGCAAAACAGCTGGAGCTCTTTGAGGTTGGATGGAGAGCGTTTGTGAACAGCAGTTTTCAGCTCTTTCCACATATTCTCAATTGGATTCAGGTCTGGACTTTGACCTGGCCATTCTAAGACCTGGATACGTTTATTTTTGAACCATTCTATTGTAGATTTTGCTTTATGTTTGGAATCATTGTCTTGTTGGAAGATAAATCTCCGTCCTAGTCTCGGGTCTTTTGCAGACTCCAACAGGTTTTCATCCAGAATGGTCCTGTATTTGGCTCCATCCATCTTCCCATCAATTTTAACCATCTTCCCTGTCCCTGCTGATGAAAAGCAGACCCAAACCATGATGCTGCCTCCACCATGTTTGACAGTGGGGATGGTGTGTTCAGGGTGATGAGCTGTGTTGCTTTTATGCCAAACATATCGTTTTAGATTGTTTCCAAAAAGTTCGATTTTGGTTTCATCTGACCAGAACCCCTATCTTCCACATGTTTGGTGTGAGGTGGCTTGTGGCAAACTGTAAACAAGACTTCTTATGGATATCTTTGAGAAATGTCTTTCTTCTTGCCACTCTTCCATAAAGGCCAGATTTGTGAAGTGTTCGACTGATTGTTGTCCTATGGACAGACTCTCCCACCTCAGCTGTAGATCTCTGCAGTTCATCCAGAGTGATCATGGGCCTCTTGGCTGTATCTCTGATCATTCTTCTCCTTGTTTGAGATGAAAGTTTAGAGGAATGGCCGGGTCTTGGTAGATTTGCAGTGGTCTGATACTCCTTCCATTTCAATATGATCGCTTGCACAGTGCTCCTTGGGATGCTTGGGAAATCTTTTGGTATCCAAATCCGGCTTTAAACTTCTCCACAACAGTATCACGGACCTGCCTGGTGTGTTCCTTGGTCTTCATGATGCTCTCTGTGCTTTAAACAGAACCCTGAGACTATCACAGAGCAGGTGCATTTATACGGATACTTGATTACACATAGGTGGATTCTATTTATCTTCATTAGTCACTTAGGACAACATTGGATCATTCAGAGATCCTCAATGAACTTCTGGAGTGAGTTTTCTGAACTGAAAGTAAATGGGCCGAATAATTTTGCACGCCCAACTTTTCAGTTTTATTATTACAAAAAAAGTTTAAATGATCCAATAAATTTCGTTCCACTTCACAATTGTGACCCACTTGTTGTTGATTCTTCACCAAAAATTTAAAATGTTATATCTTTTTGCTTAAAGCCTGAAATGTGGCAAAAGGTTGAAAAGTTCCAGGGGGCCGAATACTTTCGCAAGGCACTGTACATTAGTGGCCTGGATATGTAAAGCCTGGGGACCTTCTACATTAAAGCACGGCATCTGAGATGTTAAACTGCTAGCTGTATAATACAGCTGACACTCACAAGTGTGTGAGCTCAGCTCCAGAGCCAGTGCCATCGCCATGATGTACTATTACATCACAGAGCATTAAAGTGGTTGTGCCACCATTAAATGTTATTTTAACATTCAGCATGAAAAACAAGTTATTTTTCTAATCTACTTTCTGTTGCAAAAGTGCTTCAGTTGTGAGATATTCTCTTTACTTCATTATAATGGCTCCCCTTAGTGTTTAATCAGTATAGTAATGTGCATGTCCACTTTCCGATGTGGTTGCACATGCTCAGTTCAATCATTCAACTGCCATCAGCTATATCTGCTGTTAGAAGCTTTGACAGCTACAGGAAGAGAGCTGCAGCAGAATGGACACACCCCCTGAGCTGCCAACCTGAAGAAAATCTAGCATCGTAATTGGAGCAATAATTGGGGGAAGCTCTGGATCCATGTGAGATACAAGGCTTGTTCTAGTTTTATTAGAAATAGATTGTCATGTACTATATTATGTCTGATTTTCATTTTTTACTTCAGTCATGGCATAACCCCTTTAACTACCTAAACTCTGTGCCATAATAGTACACCACAGAGTGGGACAGTGTTAAGTGACTCTTAATAATTTTTTTGCAGGTATCAAACAGAAATCTATGTAAGTAGTAGGTGTAGATTTCTGGTGTAATTTATGCCAGTTTTCTGGTAAAAGTATTGATAAATGTGTTGGGTTCCATAGGCCCCACACCCTCCTGACCATGTCACACAGTCTTTTTTTTAAAAAGCACGGAACAACTGCAAACTTTTGTGCAAAATGGGTGTTGAACAAAAAAATTGCAACTTTCCTACACAAGAAAACTAGCATAGAAGCATTAATACATTGCACCCATTTAAATTTAACATTAATAAACTATCCTTGGGATAGAGCATGAATGATTGAGTGGTCCCTCTGTTTATTTACAGGGGCTTCAAACTATTCTGTATGACTATCTGCGCTTATTAAATCTCCTAGACATAGAACAATCTGACAGTTTTTTAGCCCTCAGACCTACACAACTTTAAAGGAAATGTGTTGCCAAAATTTTTATCTGCCACTTAAAACCAGGTAGCAACACATATGCTATTTTCTGATCTGTTTTTTTTTTGTTCTGATTTTTTAAATTTTATTTCCTTAACATGATTATGGACGAGGTCATCTTCCCTGAGCTGTTCTTAACAGCATTTAGAAAGAATTGTTTTACAGCAACCACATGCGCCATAGACACAATGGTCAGGAAGGGACCTCATTGACTTCTATGGGAGAGTTTCCTAGGCATGCTGTGTGACCTGTGCAGAGGTTATTGTACAGGAAAGAATAGAGAAACTGTGACATCACCTATTGTGAATGGTGGATTCTGTCTTATGTATACACTGAGGTGATATCATGATAGGCAGGATTAGAATGACAGATAAGCAGGTAATGCAGTAAAGTGATCTGTACAGACCAAGAAGTATAGCCTATTATTAGGCTTAATGGCCAGTGTGAAATATGCAGGATTTTATGGTTTTTGTTTAAACATAGATAGTGACATGAACAATTAAAAAATAACATGATCAAAAATTATTTAAAAATATATTAAAGAGGACCTTTCACCACTCCTGACATACCTGTTTTAATAGCTTCATGCATTCCCCATGTAATAACAAGTCTGGAACATCTATTCTTATGTCTGTATGTTGTGCCATTCCTTTATTATTTCTACTAGAAGTTATGAATGAATTGCTATTTGTCTTCAGTAAGGGAACAGAGGGGAGGTAACAAGTTGGGGGTGTGTACCTGCACAGTCTGAACATGGCAGCACTGATTGGCTAGAGTCAGTCTGTGCAGGTACACACCCCCAACTTGTCACCTCCCCTCTGTTCCTTTACTGAAGACAAATAGCAATTCATTCATAACTTCTAGTGCAAATAATAAAGGAATGGCACAACATACAGACATAAGAATAGATGTTCCAGACTTGTTATTACATGGGGAATACATGAAGCCATTAAAACAGGTATGTCTGGAGTGGTGAAAGGTCCTCTTTAAACATAAAAACGTGATTTAAACAATAGGTCATTTTGTGATGAAATATTCCCTTTAAGCAAGATTCTTCTGCCTTTGCCAACAGGAAAGACATATGTTGGAATGAAAATTGTTCATGCTCTTCTGAATAATGGACATATTTGGAGGCAAGGACACAGGCCCATACTGATCGTTTGCTACACCAACCATGCTCTAGATCAATTTCTGGAAGGTATAGTATGATGCTTTATGTTGAAGTGTATTCCAATAGCAATGACAACATCAGGAGTGGGCTAAGTCAGATTTAAAGTCTGAAAAAATTGTAACCTCAACCACTAAGATTTAGCAGCAAGCGGTTGCATATAAAATAATGCAAAAGTATACAACTTTAACATTGAACATAGTACAGGGTGGTCCATTATATGGATACAACTAAATAAAATGGGAATGGTTGGTGATATTAACTTCCTGTTTGTGGCACATTAGTATATGGGAGGGGGGAACCTTTTCAAGATGGGTGGTTACCATGGTGGCCATTTTGAAGTCTGCCATTTTGGATCCAACTTTAATTTTTTCAATGGGAAGAGGGTCATGTGACACATCAAACTTATTGAGAATTTCACAAGAAAAACAGTGGTGTGCTTGGTTTTAACGTAACTTTATTCTTTCATGAGTTATTTACAAGTTTCTGACCACTTTTAAAATGTGTTCAAAGTGCTGCCCATTGTGTTGGATTGTCAATACAGCCCTCTTCTCCCACTCTTCACACACTGATAGCAACACCGCAAAAGAAATGCTAGCACAGGCTTCCAGTATCCATAGTTTCAGGTGCTGCACATCTTGTATCTTCACAGCATAGGCAATTGCCTTCAGATGACCCCAAAGATAAAAGTCTAAGGGGGTCAGATCCGGAGACCTTGGGGGCCATTCAACTGGCCCACAACGACCAATACACTTTCCAGGAAACTGTTCATCTAGGAATGCTCGGACCTGACACCCATAATGTGGTGGTGCACCATCTTGCTGGAAAAACTCAGGGAACGTGCCAGCTTCAGTGCATAAAGAGGAAAACACATCATCAAGTCAGGTCTGAATCGAGAGAGAGAATGGGCCAATATTTGCTCAGAATCTCCCGGATCTCCTTGTTTGCCACGTCATAGGTCGAGATCAGGCGAATTGGTACCTGGCCACCGCTATCTCTGACTCTTGGGCTCAGAAGACCCACCCGATCCTCTGATTGTGCCCGTTGAAAGGCTTGTTCCAAAACCCTATGTGGATATCCCCTACTCGTGAGTCTATCACACAATATCCTGGACTCACGATAGTTTTCGAAGTTTTCCGTATCGGAGCAATTCCTCCGTACCCTAAGGTACTGGCCCCTGGGGATGCCTCTCTTTAGGGATGGGGGATGATAGGTACTCCAATGTAAAATGGAGTTTGTAGCAGTGGGTTTTCTATAGATGTTAGTCATTAGTTTGTCCCCACTTTTTTTGATTGAAATATCTAGGAAGGTGATACATTCCTTGTGAATTTCATATATATATATCATCCCTATATCATTTATGTTCAGAAAGTTAATGAACGCAACAAATTCATCATGACTGCCGTTCCAGATGACAAAGACATCGGCGCTGCCTCTTGGCAGATTCACTTACCCTCCCTGGTCTTTTTCCCGCTGTGCTGTACTGTGACCTGACAGCACACAGCGTCAGGTCATAGTGCGCGTCTACGTGCACTACATCTTGATGCTGTATGTGTCAGGACACAGTGCGGGGCTGGAAGAAGCCAGGGGAGGTGAGGACAGACAGTGCAGTTCTCACCTTCTGTGCCTCACACATGCTAGTGACCGCTTCCATAATGGAGGCGGTCATTAGCATTTTCACAATATGTTCTGGAAGGGGGTCGGGGGCCACATGAAATGATCTGGGCCATGGGCTGGAAGTTCCCCACCCCTGCCCTAAGTGGTTGATATAAATGTAACATTGTTTTTACTGCAACTAAATGCACACAAGATTTAAACGAGAGGCGGCATTGAAAAAATTCACCTACATTATTTCTGCTTTTAAATCAAACAATCTTATACAAATGTTACACACAAACCTCCATCTGCTCCTGGTCTCTAGAAAGGCATGGATATGGTGTTGGAGGAAATGTGTATTTCTCTTAGAACACACATTTGTATTGTTTGTCTCGGATTCATTTTAAGTGATGATAACGTACAGTGTTTTCCTATCTTTCCTGCCATGTTACCTCTCCTGACATGTCTATTTTAGTAACTACTTGTAATCCCAATGTAATAATCGGTCTGGAGCATCTATTCTTTTGACTATGTGTTGTGCCATTCTTCTATTACTCCTGATGAAAAAAATGTATAAATGAATTGCCTGCAGTCTGCAATAGATAACCATCTGGGTGTTACCAGTTGTGGGTTCATCCTTAAAGAGACCCCGTCACCAAATTTTTTATTTGACTTTATTTGAAGAAATATATGTTTTAATGAAATAATAAAAAAATGAAAGTTTCCCATACTAATTGAGCTGTGTATGGCACCTGCTCCTCATGTAAAGTGCCGACTCCTCTGGAAGAGTCATCTCCAGGTAGCTTCACAGGAAGCTCCCGACATGCAATAGCTGTGATGTCATTTCCTCCCCACACTGAAGTTTAGAGCAGGATCACTGGATGATTACAAAACTGCTGTCAGACTAATTTATCCACCAAGAGATGCTGCTCTGAGCTTCATTGTACAATGCAGTGTGAGAGTAACAGCATCAGTCACTTTCACTTTCTTCCCCTACACTATATATATATATATATATATATATATATATATATATATATATACTAGCAGAAAGACCCGGCTTCGCCTGGGTATATTTCATCTATTTCATTTAATGTTTCTGTGTGTCGTTGCAGAGAAAAAGTCAATGCAGCTGACAGAAGTTGATTTTTACCTTCATTTTTTCAATCCCCATTGGCTGCGAAGTGGGAGGGGGCATGACCTGACTGGGTCGGGGGCGTGGTTTACCGGGACCTTGGGGGAGGGTGCTTTTAGGTCCTTCTTTTCAGGGTGGCCTGAATTATAGGTCAATGCCATGGTAATTTGAGGAAACACAGTGGGTAGCAGTGGAAGAAAACATTGCTTTGCACTGGTATATTTAATCTATTTCATTTAATGTTTGTGTGTGTGTCATTGCAGAGAGAAAGTCTCTGTCACGAGTGGTCTTGCGTCTGGAATCAGACGTTCTGCGCGGCTTTCTAAGTGACAGGTTTGACAGGCTATTCCCTGTGGTTTGGGTGCTGTTCACCACACCCCTTTCCCTCAGCTGTTGCCGCTGGGCAATTAGCTGTCTCCTACTTACCTCTTCCTCTCCCAGTATCCCTTGCGGTTTATATCTGCTACATACCTGGTTGAGAGTGGTGTGGATCTCGGCTGAGATCCTGTTGCTGAGCTCTACTTAAAGTTAAGTGTTTTCCCTTCCTTTGGTTATTCCTGTTTGAGTCTCCTGTTCCTCCTTACGCTTGGAGGAACAGGTTACTCTCTTGTGTCATTAGACTGCAGGGTGTTCTAGGGTTTATTCAGATTAGGTTCCTGTGTATGAGCTTTCCTACCACCCGGGTTAGTTCATACTGGTAGCCAGCTAGGGCCTAGTCTTAGGGTCCCCTGCAGGAGGTGACCAGTTCCCTGGTTTTGTCTGTTCCCATCCCTCATACGCTCGGTGTGGCTTTTCCCCCCACACCCGAGCGTGAC
>ONZH01013653.1:0-62370 GCA_900303285.1 Rhinella marina
TCACGGTGGGAACCAGGCATGTAGAGTCCATCCGTTCACCTTTTCTGTGTCGCACAAAGACACAGTGGTTGGAACCAAAGATCTCAAATTTGGACTCATCAGACCAAAGCACAGATTTCCACTGGTCCAATGTCCATTCCTTGTGTTCTTTAGCCCAAACAAGTCTCTTCTGCTTGTTGCCTGTCCTTAGCAGTGGTTTCCTAACAGCTATTTTACCATGAAGGCCTGCTGCACACAGTCTCCTCCTAACAGTTGTTGTAGAGATGTGTCTGCTGCTAGAACTCTGTGTGGCATTGACCTGGTCTCTAATCTGAGCTGCTGTTAACCTGCGATTTCTGAGGCTGGTGACTCAGATGAATTTATCCTCCGCAGCAGAGGTGACTCTTGGTCTTCCTTTCCTGGGGCGGTCCTCATGTGAGCCAGTTGCTTTGTAGCGCTTGATGGTTTTTGTGACTGCACTTGGGGGCACTTTCAAAGTTTTCTCAATTTTTCGGACCGACTGACCTTCATTTCTTAAAGTAATGATGGCCACTCGTTTTTCTTTACTTTGAATTTGTATTATGGCAAGAAAAAAGCAGCCAACAGTCTATTCAGTAGGACTATCAGCTGTGTATCCACCTAACTGCTGCCCAATACAACTCATGGTCCCAACCCCATTTATAAGGCAAGAAATCCCACTTATTAAACCTGACAGGGCACACCTGTGAAGTGAAAACCATTTCAGGTGACTACCTCTTGAAGCTCATCAAGAGAATGCCAAGAGTATGCAAAGCAGTAATCAAAGCAAAAGGTGGCTACTTTGAAGAACCTAGAATATAAGACATATTTTCAGTTGTTTCACACTTTTTTGTTAAGTATATAATTCCACATGTGTTAATTCATAGTTTTGATGCCTTCAGTGTGAATCTACAATTTTCATAGTCATGAAAATACAGAAAACACTTTGAATGAGAAGCTGTGTCCAAACTTTTGGTCTGTACTGTATGTCTTTTTGATTGCTTGGAATTACACTTTTTGTGATGTATGGTAACAAAAAATGGCTTTTTTTTTACGGTGTTCACCTGAGGGGTTAGGCCATGTGATATTTTTATAGAGCAGGTTGTTACGGACGTGGTGATACCTAATATGTCTACTTTTAAAAAATGTATTTCAGGTTTACACACTAAAAGCATTTTTGAAGGAAAAAAAAAATCATGTTTTAGTGTCTCCATTTTCTGAAAGCCATATTTTTTTTTTTTTTTGGACAATTGTCTTAGGTAGGGTATCATTTTTTGCGGGAAGAGGTTTGATTGGTACCATTTTGGGGTGTGTATGACTTTTTGATCGCTTGGAATTACACTTTTTGTGATGAAGGTGACAAAAAAAAATTGCATTTTTGGCACAGTTTTTATTTTTATTTTTTACTGCGTTCACTTGAGGGCATAGATCATATGATATTTCTATAGAGCAGGTTATTACGGACGTGGTGATACCTAACATGTATACTTTTTTACATTTTACTTTAAAGCATTTTATTTCTGTACTTTCTGTATTGTACTGTCAGCGTATTACATAGTAAGACGCTGGCCGGTTGCCTAGGACACCCAGCCTGCAGGCTGGCTTCCCTAGGCTTCCGTACATGGCAGGCACCGATGCCTGTGTAAGGCATCGGAGCTGCCATGGCAACCATCAGCTCCCTGCCAGCGCAGTGCGAGGGGCCGATAGAGTCAGAGGAAGCTCCCTCCCTGTGCAGAACCCACACATGTCGCGGTCAGTGCTGACCGCAGCGTGTGAAGGGTTAATCCGCCGGCATCACCGCACACAGCGATGCCGGGGGATGCAGCAGGGGCCTGGCTATGGGCAACAGCCAGGCCCGTGCTGCTGATCGGACGGGTGCAGCTCCTGCACCCGCCCGATCACATCACGTACATGCACGTGAGGATGCGGCAAGAAGCTGTATTCGCTCACGTACATGTACGTGATTTTGCGGCAAAGGGTTAAGAAGGTATTGCATTTGGAAAAGAAGCGTTCCTATCAGTGGAGCTTCTTAGAAAAGGTGCCTGTTTGTGTTACCACATATCCACAGTTCTATGACTAACTGATCCTGGTACTGCACTCCAAGACATTTATACTTGGCCAAGAATATCTTTTGTAACATTTTATTACTTCCCTGTATTCCTGTTCCAACACAGCATCGATCACATTTTTGCCAAAAAGGAAATCTGAAATTATCCGTTATTTTCCAGCCAAATAGGCCACCAACTATGAGAATGCAATAAATTAAATTCACAAGATATCATTAAACCTATATTGCTATTGTGAGTAAAGTGTCTTAGCATTCAGTTTTATTTCAACACAAGTACAAGTGTGGCTCGGGTGTGGTTTCCTTTGCTCAGGTTAATTCTTGTCTGTGATATAAAGAAGGTTTGCAAGTTCTAAAGCTTTTCTCTTTGAATCCTGTCCACAGCTTTTACTTGGTCAGGTCTATTCTTTTAATACTATTTGTTTCATTGTACTGTTGGTATTACTTTTGCCTCTACATTTAGTTGGGTACTTATAAAAACATATCAGTGGAATAACTTGTTCAGATTGAACCTAAAATAGAAGACAACAATGCTCCATATTACTAACGCACGGTATTTCAGTAAAACAGCTGCAAAGCATTTTACAGGTTTGCAGTAGTAAAACAAGAAGCTGTTGTGGGGATCCTAGATCCTAAGTCGCTTCACTCCAAACTTAATTTTAATGCTGTACAGAGATCCGTCTCAGTATAGCATTACAATTAGGGATGAGCGAACTTTTGAAAAGTTCGGTTTGGTTCGGCGAACTTTCGTGAAATTCGGATTCGTACGAACCGAACCTAAAACGAACCTTGCTATAACGGCTGAATAATTGCAGCTACAATAGTGGGAGTCTGATAGGGTATAGTTTTGTTTAGTTGCAGTTGCTATTACAATGAAAAAAGTGGAAAAAATCAAAGTGCAAAAATAGTCGTCGACAGCCAGGTCGACAACATTTGACAGCATTGAAGATGTCCGCTGGAGCAGTCCATGTCATGCCAGAGCACCAAAAACACACGGTAGATCGTGCCACCAGCCCAAGAATAGGCTGCGTTGAAGTCGATGCGGTCTCAGTGACATCACAGGTCAGAAGACAGACAGGCGTACTCCAGCACTTGTATAGCACCCAGGCCAGTATAGTTGAGAAGAGACAATTGACGGAGGAGGAGGCGGCAGCACTTGTATAGCGCCCAGGCCAGTATAGTTGAGAAGAGACAATTGACGGAGGAGGAGGCGGCAGCACTTGTATAGCACCCAGTCCAGTATAGTTGAAAAGAGACAATTGATGGAAAAGCAGGAGGCGGCAGCACTTGTATAGCACCCAGTCCAGTATAGTTGAGAAGAGACAATTGACGGAGGAGGAGGAGGCGGCAGCACTTGTATAGCACCCAGTCCAGTATAGTTGAGAAGAGACAATTGACGAAGGAGGAGGCGGCAGCACTTGTATAGCACCCAGGCCAGTATAGTTGAGAAGAGACAATTGACGGAGGAGGAGGCGGCAGCACTTGTATAGCGCCCAGGCCAGTATAGTTGAGAAGAGACAATTGACGGAGGAGGAGGCGGCAGCACTTGTATAGCACCCAGTCCAGTATAGTTGAAAAGAGACAATTGATGGAAAAGCAGGAGGCGGCAGCACTTGTATAGCACCCAGTCCAGTATAGTTGAGAAGAGACAATTAATGGAGAAGCAGGTGGCAGCAGCACTTGTATAGCACCCAGGCCAGTATAGTTGAGAAGAGACAATTGACGGAGGAGTAGGCGGCAGCACTTGATAGCACCCAGGCCAGTATAGTTGAGAAGAGACAAGTTGAGGAGGCAGCTTCAGCAGCTCTTGATTGCACCCAGTATGTTTCCAAATAGACAATTGACGGTGGGGGCATTAGTAGGAGCAGTATTCTTTTGGACCCAGAAGGGCCTAGTACAGAGAACTGAAGTTGGAAGCTAAGAATATGCACGCTTGTAAAAATCAGTTTTTATACATGACAAAATGTTGATGTAGTTCAGCACAGGACAGTGAACCTTAAAAAAACCCCTATAACATTACAGCTAGTCTAATAGGATACGGATACGGTTAAATAGACAGCTAACCTCACCCACAGAATCCATGAGGTGAATAAAGGACATTTAAAAAGGCACAGATTCAAGAAGGCTTTACGCCAGTTCCATTATCCAAAAATACGTGTCCAATTTTCATGAAATGGACACCTCACTGGCACTCGCTTTACAAATTGACGCAACTACTCTGGTGTCAAACCTGTTGAATCTGGGCCTATGGCTGTTGGCGAGACATATATATATATATATATATATCTTTGTTACACCAGTTTGATGTCCTAACCGAGTGCAGCAACCAACCCAATGGATGTATGCTTTTGTGTTTTTTTAGTGCTGTCACCAGCTAGCTTAAAGGGAACCTGTCATCTCGGAACCCCCCCTGAACTAGAGTAAGCGTTGTATAGTGTAAGTGATGCTGAATCCGAATATGTAAGCTTTATCTTCATACTCACTTCCATTCTGACGCTGTGCTCCCACAAACCTGCAGTAAAATGCACTCAGTGGACTCTTCTTTGAGTGCTCTCCATTATGTGAGTGAGCACCGGAGTCCACTTAGTGCATTTTACTTACATATTCGGATTCGGCATCACTTACACTATACAACACTTACTCTAGTTCAGGGGGTGTTTCGGAGATGACAGGTTCCCTTTAAAGGATAAGTCCTGGCAATTTATAAGTTTCTGGTTCAAGTAAGGGCACAGAAAGTTATTAATTGCCTGGACTTATCTTTTAAAGTGGGTAGGGGAAAAACCCCTGATGGGGTATGGGAGTGACCTTCCCGCCCTCTCTTTGGTCACTCCCATAAAACCTTACCCTATGGGTACCTTCACATGGGGCTGCGGGTCTGCTGAGTAAAATCCACAGGGCATTTTTATACTGTTCACCAAACGACATTCAGTACTATGGTGCCGTCCGGACATACGCAGTTCTGCGCTGAACTGGGTATTTGTGTCCAGCCCCATAGTACTGAAGGTGGCATAAAATCAGCCAATGATGCGCTGTGGATTTTAGACAGCAGAGAACCCCAAAAAAGCATCCCATTGTAAAGGCACCCGTAAATAAGGCAAGTTAACCTGCCTTTCAGCAACTCTTTGTTGCTGTAACTAACTGTGGTGGTTTTTTATATCACAGTTGAAGGACAGCAGCCTCCGTGATATATACCCCATAGACAGCCTTATTCCACGCGTGACTGCATGAGAGGCGTGAAATCATTCGCACAGAGAAGAACCCCATCGGGATTTGCGGTGCGAGATTTTACTACTCTCATGATATCAACAAAATACCTCAAGAACAGTTAGTACCCGCTCACAAAACGGTGAGTAGTGTTCCTTGGCACGGGTACCAGGGATAGAACCCCATGGCTATAGTTCACAAAAGGTGTAATCCCCACTTTGTGAAGCATAGTCGTGGGGATTATTTTAGGGATGGTACTGTTCTTGGGGTATGGTTTGGACGGTGCACCGGTGTGAGGCATTAAGCTGGTGTGGAGATGTTAAATGGCCAACACACCATGGGCATTAAATTTGGAGATGGGGTTCTGTTTATTTAAATGTATCCAAATTAAGTAGGGAATTTTTAAGGTGATTTTGTTTAATTTGGGGTCTAAGGGGGGAACATTACTTAATAAGTTAAATTATGGATTTCTACGTTGGGCACATATTTGGGATATTAAGGTCAGTTTCTTGGACACACGGATTGCCATGCAAGACGGGTGACTGATGACTTAGTCATTCACATCAGGCAGGGGGGTGGTATAATCCGATGTAATCCAGGCACGATTCATTGTTATAAAAGTCAGCATCTCAACACTGTGGCAAGAGAGCCTCGTTCTTTGCGGTGTAACGATGTTACCCGCCACACTGAACACCCTCTCTGACGCAACACTACTGGCTGGGCAGGACAGCAGAGCCAAAGGAAACTCTGCCTTTGGAGGCCAAATGTCCAGTTTCTCTGCCCAGTACTGCACGGGGTCGGTGACACTTTGGGGCAGGGTACAATCCAGGTAGGCAGTGACCTGGTGGGTGAGCTCATGCTGGTCCATGCCATGATTCCGGTGTTGTGTCCCCTCTTCAGCAGCTGGCTGCATGAAATCGCTCATCAGCGATTGGAGGCTGTAGCGACTTCTCACGCCTCCACTAGTGGTGGTGGTAGTGGAGTGCGCTGGTTCCCCCCGAGCGGATGTTGTCTGGGAACCTGGCTGGTCTCGCTGGTAAGTTGAGACCAACTGACTGGTGAGTAGGTCCCAGTATTACCCCAGTTTTGCCTCCCTCTCTGATGGCGGAAAAAATTCAGCCATTTTGCGGCGGAAGCGAGGGTCCACCAGGGTGGCCAGCCAGTGTTGGTCCCTCTGCCGGATGTCCACAATCCGGCTGTCACTCCTCAGACACTCCCGCAGGCACCTTGCCATCTGCACCAAGGACAATGAGCGCCTCTCCTCTCCACTGTCCTCGGTATAGTTCCAGGGTCTGCTGGGGTCTTCCTCCGCTTCCTCTACCACCTCATCCTCCATCTCCTCCTGTGATTGAGAGGCAGAGAAGCCAGGTGGCGGTGTGTGGAATGGCTGGGCGTACACATCTTCCTCCTGCTCACCCTCCATCTGCACTTCATCCATCTCTGGGCTCAAGGCGATGTTCAGCCTTGGAGTGGTGGCCTGGGAATCCTCACTGATGATGCTTTTCAGCGCACTTTCCAGAACATGGACGTCTGACGTCTGCCCATGGACTCAGTCACGGATTGCTGCCTCATTAGCGGTGTAGATGGCAGTGACACTGTGCTGGTGCTGGCACCTGAGGCTGACGAGCCCTGAGTTGCACTGAGAGGATGCTGCATGATGGGATCTGCAGTGTATGGTGCATCCGGACAGGAGGTGGTATTGGGGTCACGGTTCTTCCAGGCCTGTTGGTATTGCCTTTCCATGTGCTTTCTCATGGATGTTGTCCCGAGATTATCACCCCTGCCACGACTGACCCTCTCATTGCACAGCAGGCACAAAGCGATGTGCTTATCTTTCCCCAGGCGGAAGAACTGCCAGACGACAGAGGACCGTGGTTTGCTGACAGCCACGGGGGTCTTGCTGCCTGTTGACTGCCACTGCTGCCTGAGGGTGCCCTCTCAGGACCAAGGCTTTGAGAGGGTGATCTCTGCCTGGTAGCTTGGCTTCTACCCCTCCCTCTTGTGCCTCGGTTCCTTGAAACAGTGGGATGTTGCTGCATCGGTGGCACCTCTATTTCCTCCCCTGATGATGAGGATGAAGCTGCTTGAGGGCGCCACGTCCGATCAGCAACATCGTCATCAAACTCGTCACCACTGCTACTTTCCTCCGGTGGCTGGGACAGAATATCAGGTGTGGCACTGGATGCCCCTCCCTGGCTCTGTTGACTGCTTACAGCCAACACCTCCTCTGGAGTCTCACTATGTTCCACCCGCTGACTTTGGTGGACTTCCTCCTCATCACTAAAAAGTGGTAGAGACTCCAAGGGCAGATCAAGGTTTGCCAAGAGTTCCCTGGCAGAAGGTGCCCCAAAGGTGAGTGGCATTCTAATAACAGGGGACGGGGCAGAGGACTCTCACTGACCGTCCCATGTAAGGGTGGTGTCGGATGATCCAGCGGATGCTTGACTCCTCGTTTGGGAGCTTTGGGCGGTGGAACTGGAGGATTGGGTAAGCCAATCTAGAACCGCTGGCTGTGCTGGAAGTAGGACGCTTGGACATATTTTTATTTGGGTGGGGGAAAATTAAACAATGTATTTTTTTTATACTTTTTTAAACTTTATTTATTTTTTTTATAACTTTTTTAAACTTTTTTTAAAAAACTTTTTTAAACTTTTTTTTTAAACTTTGTTTATAACTTTTTTTTTATGAGTTTTTTTTGTAACTTTTTTTGTTGCGGCTAAACGGGGTTGACGGCACCCAGCTGAGCAGCAACGTGTAGCGTGTACGGTCACGCAACAGGAATGCTACCTGTCCTGATTCTTTTCTCTCAGTATTTCTTTGTTTATCACCCTATCTCTCCCTAGATCTCACAATTTTTTTTATTTTTATTACTTTCTCTCCCTACCTCTACCTATCTCTTGCTTTCTCAGCCTCTTTCCCTATCTATCACCTTATCTTCTATATCTAGCTTTTTCTTCCTCTCTCCTGCTTCTCTCACTAACCCTTTCTATTCCTTCTCTATCTCTCCCTGTATCTATCTACTTTTTTGGCTATCAATCTATATATATCTTTTCTCTGTCTATCTAATCTGCAGCTCCTCTCCCTTTGAAGTCTTGAGACGCACTGACAAGATGTCGGCGTGCTCAGGCACTTCAGGGGCTGTGGGGTGACGTCACAAATTTTTTTTTACGAAGAAAACCAGGATACAAGGGATTATAGGAGTAATAATCCCTTGTATCCTGGTCTATTCTGTGAAAAAAATTACAGTTTTGCGTTACCGTTTTTTTTTTTAACCAGATTCGTTACGAACTTTTCAAAAGTTCGGTTCGGTGACGAACCGAACTTTTTGCAAAGTTCGTAACGAATCTGGTTTGTTACGGTTCGGTTCGCTACCTAAGCAAATCTGCCAGTGATTACTTTATATTGCCCTTACATTGCTGTTACCATAGGCCCACATAGTACATAAGGAAATAAGTGTTTTAACAATAAAACATTTAAGGCTACTTTCACACTGGCGGCAGGCCTGATCCGGCAGGTGAAGGGTGCTGCCGACTCAGGCCGGCCGCAGTGACATGTGTGGAGCCGGAACCGCGCTCCGGCCCCACACATGTCACACAGTACATACATACACATAAACATAAACATACACACACATATAGACATACAAACACACATACATACTTACATGCTCCCCGGCAGGTCTTCGGAGCGTCAGAGGGACAGGACGGCTCACACAGGTCACGATTCCGCACAGCGCCCTCTGCTGGGCACCTGGTGGAATCATGACGATTCCACCAGGCGCCCAGCAGAGGGCGCTGTGGGGAATCGTGACCTGTGTGAGCCGTCCTGTCCCTCTGACGCTCCGAAGACCTGCCGGGGAGCATGTAAGTATGTATGTGTGTTTGTATGTCTATATGTGTGTGTATGTTTTATTTGTGTTTATGTTTATGTGTGTGTCTGTGGTTTATGTGTCTATGTGTAGCCGGATCCGTAATGGACTCCATTGAAAGTCAATGGAGGGCGGATCCGGTTACCATTATGGTCACACCAGACGGATCCACCCCCATTGACTTGCAGTGGGGGTCATTCCGGATCCGTCTTGGTGCGGATGCCTGGACCGGAGAGCAAACCGCAGCATGCTGCGGTTTGTTCTCCGGTCTGAAGACGGAACGGAATGCTTTCAGGAGCATTCCGTTGTCTTCAGTTCAGTTTTGTCCCCATTGACAATGAATGGGGACAAAACTGAAGCGTTTTATTCCGGTATTGAGCCCCTATGACGGAACTCAATACCGGAATTTTAAAACGCTAGTGTGAAAGTAGCCTAACTCAACAACATTACATCAACTCCTTTCCAGTAGTCCTCTGAGGCACTGCATATGTTCTTTTGCATTGGCATGGTTGGGTGCTCAAATCTGTTGCTCAGGCTACAAGGCTGTATATCTTCAGCCACGGTAACAGTAAGGTAACCCACTATTGTCATTGCAACATATAACAACAGAAGGTAACAGGATCAGAGCTTGTTTTTCTGTGACATCTGAATTGTTGAATATGTGCAGGCATGGACAAAAAAGGAAGGGGAGTTGGTAGATGACAATGGCTCTGTGGATTCTAAGCTCATGTATATAGTATATGTGATTATGCAAGTATGTATATGTATTATTGTATGTTTATGAATGTACTTGTGAATGTACATGTATGTGCATGTATGGCAGTGATAACTTTTTGTGTATTTCTCCAAAGAGTAGTG
Source organism: Rhinella marina (assembly GCA_900303285.1). Classification (NCBI taxonomy): domain Eukaryota; kingdom Metazoa; phylum Chordata; class Amphibia; order Anura; family Bufonidae; genus Rhinella; species Rhinella marina. Next base: position 9,993 of record ONZH01013653.1, read on the forward strand.
TCTTCAAAAGGTATTCCTATCTCAAACATTGATGGTATATCACTAGGATATACAATCAATGTCAAATAGATGTGGGTGCCACCTCAGGGACATGCTCTTATCTCCAGAACGCCCCCCAAAGTGTAGAAGAGAACAATGCACAAGCTATTTTCATCATTCTAATAGCGGCAAATGGAGAAGTGGTTGTGCAGGCTCTGTGCGCTCTCCATTCACCACTATGGGACGCCGATAGATGTGAATGGAAAGCACACTGCGCATACGTGGCATGCTTTCCTTCACTTCAAGGCGATATGCTATCAATGTCAGATGAGCCAACCCCATTAAAGGCTTTGTTTAACTTTTTATTATCGATTATCTATCCTTTGATGATCAGCATCTGATCTGTGGGGGTCTGACACCTGGGCCTCCACCAATCAGAAGTTTGTGAAGGCAGCGGTGCACGCTGTGTGCCACATTCTTCTTGCTGTTTCCCGCAGGCCAGTGACGTCACAACTTTGTATGTGGCGTGGGGGGTTTGGCTCAGCCTCATTGAGGTGAATGGGGCTGAGGCAAGCCCAGGTCACATCCATAGTGATGACGTCATTGGCCTACAGGAAACAGCGAGAAGGCAGCAGCACTACTGCAAGCGTCACTTCCGTCACTTGGCTAATTAAGTTTCTTCTGGATGATGAATTCTAAATATATTTATATATATTTATATTTACTATATATTAAATATAATTATAAACAAATATTTTTTTATGCAGAACGGAATGGACATACAGATGTGGATGCACGTGTGCTATCCATGGTTTTTTTAGCCCCATTGAAATGAATGGGTCCACATCTTATTCAGCAAAAGTGTAAAGTAGAACTGGCTTAGTTTCCCATAGCAACCAATCAGATTCCACCTTTCATTTTCTGAATGAACTGTCAAATATGAAAGGTGGAATCTGAACCAAGCCAGTTCTACTTTACACCAGATAAATGACCCCCATAGACCTAAATTAGAGCCAGGACCAAAAGTCTGGATTCTCCCTGCCCAGCCTGACTTGATTGACAGGATTCAGAGATCTGTCAATCAAACTGAGTGGAGTGGGAAGAACCCAGAGGGCATACCCCTAAGGGCTCATGCACACGAATGTGCGGTCAGTGCCCGTGCTGTGGACCGCAGTTTGCGGTCCACAATGCACGGGCACTGACGGTGGGGCCACCGCATTCAGATCGCGGACCCATTCACTTGAATGGGGTCTGCGATCCGCATCCGACGGTCCGCACCGCAAAAAAGTAGTGTGTGCACTACTTTTTTGCGGTGCAGAGGCACGGCCAGAAACACCACGGAAACACATTGTAGTTCTTCCGTGGTGTTCCAATCCGTGCCTCCGTTCCACATCTCCATGATTGCGGACCCATTGAAGTGAATGGGTCCACGATCCGTGATGCGGGCTGCACACGGCCGGTGCCCATGTATTGCGAACTAAACGTATGCAGACCTAACAGACATTCCTCCTGGTTCTGAGCTGCAATTAAATCTATGTTTTCTCTGAAACGCTAGAGCTTTATGAGTGAAAATAAGAGTTAAAATGTACTAAGAACTAGAATGGGTTTGTGATGGATCTCACAGGTTTGTACAGTCATGGCCAGAAGTTTTGAGAATGATACAAATATTAATTTTTACAAAGTCTACTGCTTCAGTTTTTATAATGGCAATTTGCATATACTCCAGAATGTTATAAAGAGTGATCGGCTTAACAGCAATTACTTGCAAAGTCAATATTTGCCTAGAAAATGAACTTTATCCCCCAAAACACATTTCAACATCATTGCAGCCCTGCCTTAAAAGGACCAGCTAACATCGTTTCAGTGATTGATCCATTAACACAGGTGTGGGTGTTGATGAGGACAGGGCTGGAGATCAATCTGTCATGATTAAGTAAGAATGACACAACTGGACACTTTAAAAGGAGGCTGGTGCTTGGCATCATTGTTTCTCTTCTGTTAACCATGGTTATCTCTAAAGAAACACGTGCAGTCATCATTGCACTGCACAAAAATGGCCTAACAGGGAAGAGTATCGCAGCTAGAAAGATTGCACCTTAGTCAACAATCTATCACATCATCAAGAACTTCAAGGAGAGAGGTTCCATTGTTGCCAAAAAGGCTCCAGGGCGCCCAAGAAAGACCAGCAAGCGCCAGGACCATCTCTTAAAAGTGTTTCAGCTGCGGGATCGGGCTACCAGCAGTGCAGAGCTTGCTCAGGAATGGCAGCAGGCAGGTGTGAGTGCATCTGCATGCACTGTGAGGCGGAGACTCTTGGAGCAAGGCCTGGTCTCAAGGAGGGCAGCAAAGAAGCCACTTCTCTCCAGAAAAAAAATCAGGGACAGACTGATATTCTGCAAAAGGTACAGGGAGTGGACTGCTGAGGACTGGGGTAAAGTCACTTTCTCTGATGAATCCCTTTTTTCGATTGTTTGGGACATCTGGAAAACAGCTTATTCGGAGAAGACGAGGTGAGCGCTACCACCAGTCTTGTCTCATGCCAACTGTAAAGCATCCTGAAACCATTCATGTGTGGGTTTGCTTCTCAGCCAAGGGAATCGGCTCTCTCACAGTCTTGCCTAAAAACACAGCCATGAATAAAGAATGGTACCAGAATGTCCTCCGAGAGCAACTTCTCCCAACCGTCCAAGAGCAGTTTGGCGATCAACAATGCCTTTTCCAGCATGATGGAGCACCTTGCCATAAAGCAAAGGTGATAACTAAATGGCTCAGGGAACAAAACATAGAGATTTTGGGTCCATGGCCTGGAAACTCCCCAGATCTTAATCCCATTGAGAACTTGTGGTCAATCATCAAGAGACGGGTGGACAAACAAAAACCTACAAATTCTGACAAAATGCAAGCATTGATTGTGCAAGAATGGACTGATATCAGTCAGGATTTGGTCCAGAAGTTGATTGAGAGCATGCCAGGGAGAATTGCAGAGGTCCTGAAGAAGAAGGGTCAACACTGCAAATATTGACTTGCTGCATTAACTCATTCTAACTGTCAATATAAGCTTTTGTTACTCATAATATGATTGCAATTATATTTCTGTATGTGATAAAAAACATCTGACAAACACACATAAAAACCAGAGGGCAGCAGATCATATGAAAATATAATATTTGTGTCATTCTCAAAACTTTTGGCCATGACTGTACATGGAACGCTATCCAGGTTTATGCATATGTCTTTCACTGACAACCAGCAATAAGCAGTGGTTTGTGTTAATTACAAAATATCTAGGAGTCTCTTATTATAAAACTAAAGTCTCATTTAAAAATGCCACAGCAGGCACAAAGCAGAATATGACTTTAATTAGCCGTTAAGACTTTCATGTTGCTCTCAGCATGATTTAACTATAAGACACATGCTATTGATTGTGTGACAATTACTGGTAAACCATTAAATAAGAATACTAAAATATTTTTAAAATGACAATGGAAAAAGTTATTTATGTAAAGATTTCACAGATTTCTCAGAACAAATCCTGCAGATACTAATGGCTCAGTATATGCATTGATCTGATACATAATATTGTTTCCATTTACAGTAAGACATTTGTGAATTACAAGCTGTGACACTAAAAAATAGAATTCTCAAGTATTAGCAGATGCTTGCAGACATTTTCCAAGTTTGACACATGGTAGAACAGCTCAACAGATGTTATTGGTTGGGAGGACATAACTTAACTGTGATATCACACTCAGGTTTATTATGGCCCTGGAGCTGTCACCTCATCTTGCCGTAAAACCGTCATGCTTGATTGGGATAAATCGTTCCATCTGAGGATTCAACTAGAGAAATAAAGGTTAGAGAGTGACAAAAGGGACAATTTCTGATTCTAGATATACTGTAGACATGCTTAGATTTGTCATAACCAGTGCCGGATTAAAGTAGTATGTGCTCCAAATGCTGTCTTTGGTTTAAGTAGAATATACGGTATATGATCAGGTGAAAATAAACAAAATGATAAATGGGTTTAGTTTTGGCATAATTTAGTACGATCTGCTGAACACTTGAGGCCTTAAGTTACATGTACACAATAGAACCATTGCAGTCTATGGGGCTATTCACATGGCCACTTTTTTAATGGCCAGTAAATAGTGTAAGTAAAAAAAAGGACATGTCCCATTTTTAGTCATTATGATGGCCAAATGGACCCCAATGCAATCAATGTGCCAGTTTTTAATGACAGTTTAGACAGAAGTGAACCTGTCTAATGGCCATTAAAATGAGTACACTATGTAAAAAATACTTAACTCACCACAGGAACTTGCAGGAACACACTCTAAAACAGTATTTCATGATCATTTTGCATCACTGTATGCATCAACAGTTTATCTGTTTTAACATCTGTTTTTTTCACTGACATGTAAATGTACCCCTATATTTGCTTTACATACAGTAGTAACAAGTAATCTATGGCAGTGTTCAGTGGACCAAATAGTTTTGGCCAATGTTTTAAATACCCTCGAGAGCTAGAAATATACCAGCATTATTTAGGATATTTAGATAAAAATTAGGAAGTTCAGACCATACATTAATGGAACAGCAACAGGTCATTCCATATATAATGACACTTTGAGATGACCACCCAAAATGACATTATCATATGGTCTTCTAAGTTCTTCTAAATGAACAAGATCAATGCAAAATATAGTCAGGGGCACATTTATGGGGGAGGGGGGTTCTGGTAGTACAGGCTGCCTCTCAGCTCCTCTCCAATGTAGCATCTCTAATTTAAAGAGATCGAGAGGGACGCTGAGTTAGGGTGACTAAGAATCCACCCGCACCCTGACTTAACATCCACCCATGCCAATCCAACTTCCTAACATCACTGCTGTACAGGTCACCCCTTAATTACCCAGGATGTCGGGCAGGTTCTCATGCCTGGCATAATTACATAAGTGGCACTTAGGGAGCCTTCACATGCTGCAGATTTTGTTACAGAATTTTTGGTGACTGAAAATCAGTTCCATTCATTTGAGTGGGGAAGCAAGCACACAGATTTCTGCAAGCTCCATTAAAAGGGTTATTCCACGAATAATGTAAAAAATGAAAATCAGACATCATATAGTCCATGAAAATACCTTTCTAACAAATCTAGAACCAGCCCTGTACCTCACATGGATCCAGAGATCTCCCCATTCATTGTTCTGCTAGATTTATATCAAGCTGAAAGCTCAAGGGGGCGTGTGTCAGCTCTCCTTATCACAGCTCAGGAGACAGCTGAAAGATGAACCTGAGCATGTGTGGCCTTCTCATTCCGCAGGTCAAAGAAATAAGAAATTAAGTGGCACTATACAAATACATTTTATTGAATAACTCAGTGGCTATAATAAATGTTTAATTACATGCAATTACAAAACTATTCAGATCTAGGTGCCGGTTTGAAAACTAGAATTTTTTTCGTGGGACAACCCCTTTAAGGTGAATAGAACTGATTTTCAGTTGCGGAAAATTCTGCAGCAGTATTGCCCCCCCCCCCCTGTGCCCCCCCCCCTGTGCAGTGCCCAGCAGCACAGTTAGAAAAAAGATGTGGGTGCACGTCCTCAGGATACTTGGTAAATGAATCCACTTTAGGTAAATCCACAGAAAATAAGGCAGCACTCCAACGTATGGTGAAAAGGTGTAGACCCTTTTATTACTCTTGGCAATGTTTCAGCCCAAACACAATGAGGCCTTTGTCAAGCAAATACACAGTGTTCACAGAAATGTTATATAGCCCCAACTAACATATCATGGGGTAATTAGTGACATGATTGACAATTAAAAAATTAACAAATATATAACGTGATATAAAGTGATATACATAGTACAATAAGTATATTTCAGAGTAGCTGTGTTCACAAATACAAGAGCGGGATGTGCTCATTTTGATACATATACAAGTGCATCAGTGTATATTTGTATACTTATATAAAATAAAAAGGAGTGCAAACCCTGGTGTCATGTGTGAATTAAGAACACCTTATAAATACATGTGTAGTCAATTACATAGCAGCTGTCTTAGCTGATGAAATACATAGTTCCATTGAAAAAAATCCAAAGTCCAGCTTACCATTAATGGCTCGATAAAACATGTGTATGTCAGCGTCCCTGGGAACACACCGCGCCTGCGCCGAGAGTGCCGGTGCGCCATCCCAGCGCCACAGCCTCAGAATGTCAGAAGAAGAAGCACAATCACAAAACGTGAAGCGCAATGACCTCAGACGTCTGAAGCAAGGCAGAGGGTATGGCACGCCCAGGCAATCTCAGCACAACAGCGGGGCCGCCCAGGGGCGGAGACATCATAAAACAAAGAAAACATTGTCAGAATGACAATGATCAAAATAACCAATGAAACATGGAAATCCAGCTAGATATATAGTGGAGAACACAAGACCACACCTATACACCACATTCAAGTAGTGTAAATAGTAGCGAAAATCGCCAACAAAAATGAAAGAATATATTAAAAGGAGCGGATGATACCAAGACACCAAAACCTTAATGCATACGTCACTCTCACTTTAGAGAGCACTCGAGGGCATTGTATTATATAATAGTTCACCTGATCTAAAATAACCTGGCAGAACCAAAATTACAATAGCCTGCTTAAGGGACAAGTCAGACGGACCAGGGGCATGGGCAAGCCAAAGTTGTAGACGCAGTGTTTGTCCAGGACCATAAAAATGGCTCTAGAGTCGCACCATTATGTCAACGCGGGTACAGCACTTCTCGTACCATGCCCATGTCAACAAAGTTACGTCACCCAACTGCAGGCCGCTTATCACACCCCAGTCGCCCCATACAGCCCCTAATGTGAACAGGTACTAATATGTTATTCATGATAATGTTCATATTTATTGATCATATTTATTGAAAAACCATGAAATCAAGGTGTAATTCTGTATTCCACCACTAGTATCCCGTTACGGAGAAAATCCATGTTCAAATATAAAGAAGACGTAGATAATTATATTCAGAGAGCCACAATGGCATGCCGGACTGTAGGACAAAGGACATATGATCTAAAAACAAGAAAAGAAAAAGAAAGAAAAACATGTGAGTATAGTTGAAAACCACTATTCAATCCTAATAGCAAGTCATGAGGAAACAAGATCTTACTCTATATGCCTGTACATCCCTTTTTACCTATCACAGAGCATCCATCTGAACTCAGTATTTAACCCATGCGGTTTAAGTGTACCTAACCGGTGAATCCATAGTAATATATATATATATATATATATATATATATATATACACAGTATATACTGTATATTGGGGTTACCACAGGAAAGCGGGTGATCTTTGTATTCTCCTAACTACAATATCTAATAAAAGTTATTTGTAACATTTTGCCATTACCACACATTCTGCCTTATTTGTCTTCCAGGTGATCCTGTTGCTTTTGTTCACATGGTTTGGCCTTACTTTATATACAGTATGAAACCCCTCCTGATGTAGATGAAATATTATCATAGTTCATTGTACTTCATAAGTGTAGATTGAAATTGGGTCACACAGAACCTCAAAGTTCATATTTTTCTTGTTCAATAGTTTTTATTGAATTTTTTCAAACAGTATTTTCCAAGATGAAACAGTATAGGAATAGAATACACAATACAATATTCTCACATGTAAGATATTCATTCTAGAGATTGTGTACCATATAGACAGTATATTTCCTAGAAGAACATACAGAGTGTAAATTGTTAAATGGACATAGTCTGTAGACCAGTGGCATACTGAGCTCATACTGGGCCCCTGACCACCACCTGGTAGAACATGTATTAGCATACTCTACAGTACAGGGGGAAATATAGATGTCAACATAGAACTAGAGATGAGTGAATCGATTTGTTGATTCGTATCGAATCTTGGGATTTTTTAGCTGCGAAGCGAATCCGAATATTAGGTGATTCACTTCGGCTTTGTACGCATTCGCTACATAGTTTGTCCTATAAATTATACGCTATTGCTACGTATAAGTTACTGTATACGCTGTTGCGTACGATTTCAATTCATTGGCGAACTTTTACTGTTAGTTCATTTATCGTGCGCAAAAGCCCGGGAAGAAAGCGGTCACCTGACCTAATGGGCAGGGCTTGCTCTGATTGGCTCAGGCTCGGTAAGCCAGTGACGCATCACTTCTGCTGCGACTGCTGAGACGAGCAGAAGCACTGTGTGTGAAGTTCTGAGACTCTGAGACCTGTCAAAATTGGGGTGTAAGTGCTCTGGGAATCCATATTACAGATATCAGGGATACTGCAGGGCAAGTGCAGGGCCAGTTCAGTGCTAGTATTTAATCAAGCAGGGAAAGAGAGACAGGGAGAGATAGGGAGAGACAGGGAGAGACAGTGAGATACAGGGAGAGACAGTGAGATACAGGGACAAAGACCAGCTGCAGGGCCACAGAGTGAATTGAAAAATGTCTGGAATGGAAAAGCAAAAGGGGTCCAGTTCCAGCCAGACTTTGAGCTTTAAAAAAAAGGAGAAGGTGGCACAGGGCAGCAGTGCCAAAAGACCTGTAGCTGGAGCATCTACTAGTAGTATTTGCAATACTTGGCCGTTGTTCCACCAGGCTAACCCACCGAGGCGCAAAATTGTAGTGGAGGAGAAAGTAGATGAGGTAGTGGAGTGGATGGCACGCTCATCTCAGTCTCAGCCGGATGATCTGCTGTCATCTGCTGATACAGTATCCATATGTAGCCAGGGGTCAGACTCGTCCTGCTCCACCATTCCACTCAAGCAAACTCCTTCATTTTCTGCCACCATCTCGGCCTTCAATGCTTCCTCCTAGTGGTGTCCCTTCTGCAATTTCTAAAAAAAAAAGCCACCGAAGCCCACCTTATAATCTGGCGGTTATAGAGGACAGCCTTCCTGAGGATTTCTTAGAGGGCAGTCAGAGTTTGGACTGCCCGGAACTGTCAGTTGGTGGGGAACAGCCTAATTTGCATTCCCAAAAATGTGTTGTGGAGGAGTCTGATGATGAATCAGATGTGTTAGACCGGAGGACCTGGGAAGTGGATCGGGCTGGTGAGGAGGATTTGAGCTCAGAGGAGGAGGGTGGTACTAGAAGTGGCAGCAACAGAGGGCAGAGGCGAGTTAGGCCCAGGGCAAGTGTTTCCCTGGGAACTAGCGAGACCCCAAATATAGTGGGGCCGGCACCAGGGTGTAAGTGTGTAAGGGCTACAAGCTTGGCCAGCTGTGGAGGGCGCACGTCGGGTGTGTGGAAGTATTTTACCACTCTGCCGGGGGATAGCAGTATGGCCACATGTAATTTGTGTAAATAGAAATTGAGCAGTGGGAAAGCCACAAATCTTGGGACCACTGCTCTGTGGAACCTTTTGAAGCGGCGTCATGCCGGCAATTTAGAGCAGCCCTTTAATACTAAAGAGCTGGTTACTTCTCCCGGGGTCCCTTCTGTCAGGCAGGCCGCATCCAGGGCCATAGCTCAGCCCGCATCCCGGTGTGTAACTAGTACATCCACCTCATCGTCGGCCAGTGCGTGCATTTCTCCACCTCCTCTCATTCGGCAGCCGTCCATTGCGGAGTGCGTGGCCAGGAAGCAGTTTTACGCCACAAGTAATCCGACAGTGCGCAAACTGAATGGTCACCTGACAAAGTTGCTGGCTGTGCAGTCTCTGCCGTACCAGCTGGTTGACTGCCCAGCTTTTAGGGAGCTAATGGCTTGCGCTCAGCCACGCTGGCAGGTCCCTAGCCGGCACTACTTCTCCAACAAAGCTATCCCCGTCCTTTCCTCCCACGTGGCTGACAATATTGGACGCCCCCTGCAGCTGTCTCTCTGCAGCACGGTGCATGTCACGGTGGACACCTGGAGCAGTGCTTACGGCCAGGGGCAATACATGTCCTTTACTGCCCACTGGCTGAATGTATTTAGTGGCAGCGAGGCAGGAACCCCCCCAGCAACCCGGTCAATTGCTGTTGCCACCTCGACGTGCTTTCCAGCCAGGATTGCAGCAGACCACCCAACAACCATCCACTTCCACCTCCACGGGCAGTCCGCCTGCTGGAGCGTCAGGGCAGCGAGTTACCCCACTCCTTCATATCACATGTGCCAGGTGAAACGCTGCCATGCAGTGTTAGACTTAGTTTGTCTTGGCAGTAGCAGCCACTCAGGCCAGCGCTTGCTGCATTACATGAAGCAGCAAATAGCACGCTGGCTGACTCCACGGCAGCTGGAGGTGGGCAAGGTATTGAGTGACAATGGGACAAATATAGTGGCAGCGCTGAACCTGGGTCAATTCTCGCATGCTCCCTGTATGGCACATGTCCTAAATCTAGTGGTGCAAAGATTTCTAAAAACATTCACTGGCCTGCTCACAGTGCTGGCAAAGTAGCGGAAGCTTTGCACTCATTTCAGCCATTCATATGTATCTCGCCACGCTCTGGTGGAACTGCAGCGTCAAAACGGTCTTCCGCCACACCGCTTAATAGGTGACGTGGCGACCCGGTGGAATACACTCTTCATATGTTGCAGCGACTCCTAGAGAAGTGTAGAGCAGTGGACGATTTTGTCCAGCAGCAGCCAGAATCTTCCAGCATAGGGAGCAGGTGCGGCTTTGATTTTCGGCAGTGGAGGCTGGTCCGAGATGCCTGCACTGTTCTAAGGCCCTTAGAAGAAGCCACCAAATTGGTCAGCCGGGACAGCTGCGGTGTGAACGACATCATTTCAATAATATTTGTGCTGGAAAAGACACTCACGCTCATGCAGCAGGAGGCAATAGGGGAAGGAATTCCTAGCTATTTGTCTACCCGCCATGCTGTCACTGTAGGGGAGCCCCAACGCCAAAGTTCCCTTGTGGAGCAGGAGGAGGATGAGGATGAGGATCTTCAGTTAGAGGAGGGGGAAGAGGAGGAGGATTTTAATCAGGGTGATGATGACCAGGAGGAGGAGGAGGAGACACAGCTGGAGGATGAGGATGATGAGACTTTCAGGGACACAGCAGTTTCTCAGAGAGAGGCTGAGATGGAAAGAAGTGGTCTCTCAGGCACGCTGGGCAGGATGGCGAGCTGTATGCTCACATCTTACGCACTGACAGGCGTATCCTAAACATAAGGCAGACTGACGAATACTGGCTGGCGATGCTTCTGGACCTGCGGTATCAATCCAACATAGGGGATTGTTTTCCTCCCCAGGAAAGGGAAGAGAAATTAGTATCATTGCGGGAGAAGCTATGTAGTAACCTGGCCACAGGTTTCAGCCAGCCCCAGCTTGCTGCCAGCATGTCATAGAAGGAGGTCCGGCCGAGTCATTCACCTTCTGCCACAACCAGCAGCAGCCAGTTAAGCCTAATTAGTATGATGCAGGATTTTTTCTCTGCCTCCCAACAGCTGCAGCCAAGTGAGCAGGCCCAGATCACCCGCCTCAATGAGCAGGTTCAGGCATACCTGCAGTCTGGCTCACAAAGACTCTTCTCAGACCCCCTGGACTTCTGGGCAGGCAGATTACAACAGTGGCCAGGACTGTCCCACTATGCACTAGGGCTTCTTTCCTGCCCAGCCTCAAGTGTCATGTCATAGAGGGTCTTTAGCGCCGCTGGGGGGGTGGTGACACCCAAAAGGACAAAACTGTCACCGGGCAGTGTTCAAAAAAATACCTTTATGAAAATGAATAAAGGCTGGATTACATCTGAATTTCATACTCCTCGTGCTGATGTTGGTGGTGATTAGATCAAGTCTTGCAGGGCAGAATAGTCTGAGTGTCTTCCCACTGTTGCTGTCAGCCGGGCCATAATTTTACAGCCAAATGTCTTGTGTCATGTCATGGGCTGTGCGAACCCGAAGTCTCCAAAACCCTATTTCAAAACCAAACACTGTTGTCTACCACCGCCTCCGTTTTCTACGCTTAGTAGGAGAGTAGCTGTTGTTAGTTAACGTTACTAATAGTTCTATTTCGTATTGTTAAGTTTGTTTTTGAGCCTCAACCTTTAGTCCCCCCCCTCCAAAAAAAAAAATAGATATATATGTGTTATATATATTTAAAAAAAAATTTTTTTACACTGCCTCTGCCTCCCATACAAGTTATATTAGTGGACATTGTTATACACCACTGCAGTCTGTTGTATTTATTTTACCAATCACTCTATGCTGATATACCCTGTCCCCTACTACTATTGGCCGGGGCAGCCATAAAAAGCTCATATATAATTTTCACTGCCTATGTTAAGGTAGAATGTACAGGCTTGTTGCCCAAACAAGCCAAGCCTTTTTTATTTTTCTGTCTGTCGATTCTAATCAGTGAACAGGAGTGTGTGTAATGTAGTAATACTTCAGCCAGCAGACACCGCTGTGTTCATTAATATGGGAAAATGGCCGTGGGAAAAAAACTCTGTCTTCTTCACACTATGTCAGGATCAGGAAGGTGTTAAAGGTTTAACAAAACACTCAAAACACAGGTTTTTCAAGAATATTTTAGTAATAAATAAAAACTTCTTTTTAACAAATAAATAATATAATAAACAAAAGAAAGGAACGAAAAAATAAGATTACATCGGCCTTTGCCGATGTCGGGCCATCATGTCCTGCAGCTCTTGCAGCTCCAGCTGCAGGCCACGAATGAGCCGGGAGGCAGTGTGGAGCCTGGAGCCAAGGCGCCGTAATCCAGCCTCCACTTCGAAGTCAGTGGGGATGTCTGTAGGGGTGGAAACAGTTATGTACTAGTTTGTATGATCGAGTTAAAGTGGTTGTCCCACAAAAAAAAATCTAATCCTTTAATGTACTGGAGCAACTTATTCTGTGAAATGTATTCTGTACTGACTGAGCATTTTGTAGTACTTACTGGACACCCATACGGCATGGTCTTCCCATGGTCCAGGGGAAAACTGCTCCCTGTCGGTTGGAACTACCAAAGATAAAACATACATTTAGCTCATATTTTGAAGACAGAAGGTCCAACCATTACACTTTTTTTTCTACCTACCTTCTACCTCTGGTAGCTGGGCTGGTGGTGTTGGAGGGGCAGGTGGGGTCCTCTCTCTCTGGGGTGGAGGACGGTGAGAGCGGCTCCTCTGTGGTGTAGCAGCTGTAAAAAATCATGAAATAATGGTCTAAGGCTACTTCTACACTAGCGGCAGCCCGGATCCGGCGGGTGAAGGGTCCCTCCAGATCCGCGCTGCCGCAGGTACACGTGTGGGGCCGGAACCGCACTGTGGCCCAAATTCACTGTAATGGGGGCGGGCTGCGAATCCGGCCACAGCATGTTAACCCCTGCTGAGAGGCAGCCGGAGCGAAAACACAACAGTTACATGTTGTATTTTCGCTTCGGCTGCCTCTCAGCAGGGGTTAACGTGCTGCGGCCGGATTCGCGGCCCACCCCCATTACAGTGAATTTGGGCCGGAGCGCGGTTCCGGCCCCACACGTGTACCTGTGGCAGCATGGATCCGGAGGGACCCTTCACCCACTGGATCCGGGCTGCCGCTAGTGTAGAAGTAGCCTTACATTCAACTCTAATGAACAGTTGTAGCTACTTGAGAATAGTTTGGGGCTGGAGGATCCCGTTCCTAACCACTAGTGCTCTTACTGCAGCTGCACTCCCACGTAGCTTGGATGAAAAAAAATTAAATATGTTTTACACTTACTAGAGGCTGCAGGTACTTCAGGGGCCGTCCTGCCTCGACGGTGGTGACGCCGTCGTTGACGGTGCTCTGCAACATAAAAATGTACACAATTGTTAGATGATGACTCTTTTTAATACTAACACATACTACTATTAAGATATTATGTGTGTGAGAGGGGGGCCATATCATAATTTTTTCTTCTAAAAATGTATTTATGGAAATAGATAACGTTATCGTCGCAATAACTTTCTTTATACCGTTAACACGGTGCGGTAGGAATACTTTGGATATCGCCCACTGACAGTAGCTGCAGCATGGGCACGTCTGTGTAGGAGGAGGAAGCGCTAACTATGAAGGGGCATATAAGGGTACTTTCTTTCGAACTAGTGCATTTGCATGACACAAACAGGAGAACGGCTAGCACCATTAACAATAATGACTAGAATACCTTCACTTAAGTTGTTTGGGTCGAGAGTTAGAGGCATTGCCTAGCATGAAACAAAATTACGGCAACACACTACGCACGACCACGTTGTCCTTCTATACTTTTCTTCATTATTCACAGTGACTGCTGGTATATATACAATACAGTACACAAATTTTTTTTACATGTTTTTACTTATGAAATATTTTGTTACTCACCCTGCCGTATCTCTGCGCGGATCTCATTAAGACACTCTGGGTATTTGAATTTCAGATCGGACCATTTCCGCTGGATCTGGCCCGGGGTCCGCACGGTGTGGAAACGATGGCACAGGCCTTGGATCACCTGCTGGATCACCTCCTTCTTATGCTGGTTTGGATGGCAGTGTTTCCCATCGTAATCCTCTCTGTCCATCAGCCGGATCAGGAATTTCAGCTCTGCAGAGCTAAATGATGAGGATCGCCTGGATGCCTTTTTCGAATATTCGCTCTGCCTCTGAGGAGTGCACGCCGCAGCCTCTCATCGTGCGTGCCTGCGTATTACGTAATCGTGTAGACAATAGTACACTGCGTATTCGTACGCTATTTGCGTACGTCTTCTAAGAAGTTGCGTACATTTTTTAAATGAACGTTCGTTATTAGTGCGCGAATGTTCGCTAATAGCACATAATAACGTATATTTTGTACGCAAATACAACGAATCTATTCGTCGAATATACGAATCTTAGGAAAACTCCCGCAAATGTTCGGCGAATAATTTTTTGAATGATTTGCTCATCTCTACATAGAACCCATAAAAGGATTAAAATAAACTAACATAACAGGTAAGAAACCAATAAGGTAAACAAGAAAGTAAAGTTCATATTTTTTATTAAACTTTTTCGAGTGCCAAGAAAATGTTCTCCCCTGGATTGCATGGCCGGGTCTTTTCCCAATATTATCAGATGTAGATATAACAAGCTTGGCATACATATTATTCCTAAGGAATCCTCTACAGAATTAATAAAAAACATTCTAAACATGAAAATCTCATTCTGGTTCAACCCTTAAATGTATGACGTCGAGCATGGTAGAGTTAAAAGGTTTGTGTTCCTAAATCCCCATTCAAAATCCTGTACTTGCCCCTGACATTATATGGTGAAACTAAAACTCTCTCACAGAAAATCTGGTGTGGATAAGGGGGTGGTCTTCTCAAAGTCATGGTCATATGGAGAAGTTTCACCATCGCACTGGAATTTTCCCTCTACATACTGTAGCTACTGACATAGATCCTATATCAATTATAACTGGCTGTGTGTAACTACTATTATGGTGGAAAACCACAGAGCTACTGTACCACAACACTGAGGGGCAGCTACAGCAGACTAAGGCTGCATTCACACGGCTGTAGTATTGCGGGTCTGCAAAAATGCGGTCCAGCCATACTATGGGTGCCGCCCGGCGTGTGTTCCGCAATTTGTGGAACACATGGCCGGGCGCCCCATTGAAAATGCCTATACTTGTCCGCTGTTGCGGACAAGTATAGGACATGTTCTATATTTTCTTGCGGAGCCAAGGCACAGAGCCACGGCTTGGCAAGATCACGAGCTGGCCATAGAAGTGAACGGGCCACATGGTTGTGTAAACGGGCCCTAATACTCATACTTCACAGCTCTTCAAGAACATCCGAGAGTCTCCTGGAAAAAAGGAGAGCTCCTGGACTCCAGGGATGGAGTTTCGCTTTCTCCCAGAAAGTAGACCTCCATGTACTTTAATAGTCTGTGGGGCGGGATGCTGCAGCATAAGATCCAGCTCCAGGGCCCAAATATGTATTGAAGAGGTAAAGTGTGGCTCCACTAAAAAGAGCTGTGCTTTATGCCAATAGTGGATGTGGCTTGGCAAAATGGGACGGGTCAATGTCCTAAAATTTTCCATGCACTACACCTGCAGTGATCCAGTGGTTTACTGCTAAAGGGTTAATACCAGGTTCACTGCTCAAAGGTTAATATCAAGTTCATCACTAAAGTGGTTAAAGCAGTTGTGGCAGGCAGAACAGCGGAGGTAAAGGAGAATGCCATCGGGAAAAAAAAAAACATTTCATCAATGTGCCCTACACTGTCCTGTATTTATATGGTAATGTCAGGTCTTATTTAAAGCTCCTTGCTGCAGCAGTATAGCGGCACGAAATGGTCAAGGATTTTCATGCTAAACCTGCTTTTGGAAGTTAAAAATACAAGAATATGAATTTGTAAGCACATAATGACATATGTCTGCTGTTTTTTTTCCAGACATAAGATATGTCTTATAGACAATGACATGCTACATGAAGAAAATACCAGCCACTATAGAGATGGCATATGCTGTGCTTACTATGAAGCACAACTGTCCTCCCACATACTCTATTATGCAATACAAGTGTAGATGGACATGCACTGAATAGCTCTACGTGGGCAGCCATACAGCTGGAATAAATATGTATAAACACAAGACGTCTGCACTTTGAGGAACATATTTTGATGAGTGACTGCACATAATAAAGAGTGATAGTGAGATGAAGTTGAAAGTCAGTTGACATTGTGTGTGCAGAAGAGGGCTCCATATTAGTATAAGGGGCTTTGGGTCCTTGGGTTAAAATTTTGCTGAAAACATACACGTAAAAAACATTCTGTATTGATCAGGACAACATTAAACCAGTATTACTGTAAGCGTGCAGTAAGCAGCACATTAAAGGAGTTGAGCTGACAGTTACACTGTTGGGTTGTATGACTGACATGGAATGAAGGTATAGATATGAGAGGAAAAATGTTAGTAAGAGCCAGTAATAGCATAGAGTGCCACTTTGGTGTGTGCTCTACTGACCAGGTTCATGTTACATACCTCCCAACTTTTGAAAAATGCAAAGAGGGACAAGATGTGTGGCGAGCATCACGGCAGTTTTTTTTTTTTACTAGGCCACGCCTCTAACTCCGCCCAAATCATAATTACTGGAGCCCCTGCGGACTTTCTTTTTTCTTGCGCTTCAATGTCCATATAAATATTAGCACATAAATCATCAGATTATAGATATTTTAAGGTCCAAATTGCACCAAATAATGAAGTTATAGTCTAATATACAGGTAGAAACCATAGAGATAGTTTAGTACGGAGACATTTTGTAAATTTATTAATGTACATTTATGCTTTAATTCTCCAGGTCAAAAAGAGGGACATTTAAGGATCAAAGAGGGACAGAGGGACTTAGGTCAAAAAGAGGGACTGTCCCTCCAAAAGAGGGACACTTGGGAGGTATGATGTTACACTGTTAAATATTTGGTAAGGTTGGAACAAGTCACAGGTCCATCAAGTCCAGCCTATAATCCTACCATGTTGATCCAGAGGAAGAAAAAACCTTAATGAGGCAGAAGATAATTCCAGCTTATTAAGACAGAAAAAAATCTTCCCGGCTCCAATAAATTCCTGGATAAGCATCCATCTCCAGAAATATAGAACTCATAACCTGCAATATTTTTACCTTCAAGAAGGGCATCCTAATCCATCTTGACTTTGTTCAATGAATCAGCCATCACAACATTCTGCAGCAGAGAGTTCCATAGTATCACTGCTCTTACCATAAAGAATCACCATCTATGATAATGGTCATAAGACATAGACAATGTCTCCTTGTTCTGGTTGCAGTTCTAGGTATAAAAAGATCATTTGAAAGATTTCTGTTCTGTCCATTCATAAGCAGTATTTGCACATTATAAATAGCTATATACCTGTCACGTACCGTGTGGTTATCGTGACACGTGTTCAATGTTGCTCATGTTTGTGCCCTGGTATTCCGGATTTGGTTGTATGCTGGTTGCCAGGGGCAACGTGTAAATTGGTGGTGTCTCGGTTGTTCTCCGTGACACGGCTTCCATGTTGCTCATGTTTGTGCCCTGGTATTCCGGATTTGGTTGTATGCTGGTTGCCAGGGGCAACGTGTAAATTGGTGGTGTCTCGGTTGTTCTCCGTGACACGGCTTCCATGTTGCTCATGTTTGTGCCCTGGTATTCCGGATTTGGTTGTATGCTGGTTGCCAGGGGCAACGTGTAAATTGGTGGTGTCTCGGTTGTTCTCAGTGACACGGCTTCCATGTTGCTCATGTTTGTGTCCTGGCATTCTGGCTGCGGTAGTAGGCCGTGGTTGCCAGGGGCAACGTGTAGTTTTGGTTGCTGGTATGTTCCCTGATTGCATACTTCCCTCCTTCCCTGTCTGGTTCTCATGGGGTTAACATATTGACCTGGGTGTGGTCACTAGGTGCTTTTATTCTGTTGTTGCTAGCCTGGTGGGTTAGTTGTGCTCCAGCCTCCGTTGGTGCTGGAGCTATGCACCTTTCCTGGGATTCCATCTGCCCAGTCCTTGTGGCCACTTAATATGTCATCGAGGTCTTCTCGAGGTCTTCCCATCCCCTTCCCTTATTACTGTTATGTGGTTTATGTACGGGTGGGTGTTTGGTCTGTGACTGCCATGTGTCTTCTGACATGGAGTCCAGACATTTCCTGTATGTATGTGCCTTCGGTGAGAGGGCTCCAGGGTTCCCCGGAGGGGGAACAGCGATACTGTGAGTTGTTGCCGGTGAGCTGGTTCCTGGGTGTGTTGTGTGTACTGAGTCCTGTTAGGTGTTCGGGTTCCAGTACATGTGCCTGGGCTCCAGTCTTTGGTGTATGGACTGCTGGTGCTTCTATCAGCAGTATCAGCAGGTAAGTTGCCAGGTGCACCGGGACCATCCTGGAGGTGCAGCCAGTGAGTTCTGGATAAGTGCATCCCTACCATCTGGGGCTCTGTGAAGAACGGGGCTCACTGGGTTTCTGCCCTCTGGGTTTGGTTTCTGGTGTTTCCGGTGCACTTGGTTCAGTGGTTTTCCTTGCCACTGGCTACTTGCCTGCTGATCGGTTTTCATCTCACTGTAGTGTATCGGTGTATGCTCGGTGTGGAGTTTTCCCTCCCACACCGTAGCGTGACAATACCATCTTATAGAAATGTTCCCAAAATTGTACACTATGTCCCATGTGTGATTTGTATAGAGGCAATACTGCAGTATGTTCCATGAGTGTGTATGCCTCTTTTGATGCATCTCTTGTTTTTTTGCCTTGGCAGCAGCTGCCTGGCCTTGGTCTCTAAAAAGTATTTTAAACCAGAGAAATGCTATTTGATATATAATTGTAATTGTTTTTACCTCAGCTCAAGTGCATGCCATTACATTTATCCACGTTTATCTTCCACCTTCCCCAATTCTGTCTACAATATTATATAATCTACTGTGTTGATTACTCTGCAGAGTTTAGTCATGTGCAAATATTTAAATTCTACTAGGTCTGCTGCAAGGTCATTAATAAATATATTAAAAAGAAGAGGGCCCAGTACTGACCCCTGTGGTACCCCACTGATAACTGTGACCGAATCTGAGGCTGTATCAAGAATAACTACCCTCTGTTTCCGATCATTGAGATTAGGGATGAGCGAACCGAACACAACGAACCAGATTCGTTACGAACTTTGCCAAAAGTTTGGTTCGTGACCGAACGGAACTTTGAGAAAGTTCGTAACGAATCTGGTTAAAATAACAACGGCGACGCAAAACTGTACTTTTTTCACAGAATAGACCAGGATACAAGGGATTATTACTCAAAAAACACAAAAGCATACATCCATTGGGTTGGGCGCTGCACTCGGTTAGGACATCAAACTGGTGTAACAAAGATATATATATGTCTCGCCAACAGCCATAGGCCCAGATTCAACAGGTTTGACACCAGAGTAGTTGCGTCAATTTGTAAAGCGAGTGCCAGTGAGGTGTCCATTTCATGAAAATTGGACACGTATTTTTGGATAATGGAACTGGCATAAAGCCTTCTTGAATCTGTGCCTTTTTAAATGTCCTTTCTTCACCTCATGGATTCTGTGGGTGAGGTTGTCTGTCTATTTAACCGTATCCGTATCCTACTAGACTAGCTGTAATGTTAGAGGGTTTTTTTTAACGTTGACTGTCCTGTGCTGAACTCTACATCAACATTTTGTCATGTATAAAAACTGATTTTTACAAGTGTGCATATTCTTAGCTTCCAACTTCAGTTCTCTGTACTAGGCCCTTCTGGGTCCAAAAGAATACTGCTCCTACTAATGCCCCCACCGTCAATTGTCTATTTGGAAACATACTGGGTGCAATCAAGAGCTGCTGAAGCTGCCTCATCAACTTGTCTCTTCTCAACAATACTGGCCTGGGTGCTATCAAGTGCTGCCTCCTTCTCCTCCTCAACTTGTCTCTTCTCAACAATACTGGCCTGGGTGCAATCAAGTGCTACCTCCTCCTCCTCCTCAACTTGTCTCTTCTCAACAATACTGGCCTGGGTGCAATCAAGTGCTGCCTCCTCCGTCAATTGTCGGTTCTCAACCATACTGGCCTGGGTGCAATCAAGTGCTCATGCCTCCTCCTGCCGATCAATAGGTGTCTGTTCTCAACCATAACTGGCCAGGGTCGGCAACTCAAGTGGCTGCCTCCTCCTCCTCCGTCAATTGTCGGTTCTCGAACCATACTGGCCTGGGTGCAGATCAGTGGCTTGCTGCTGCGATCCTCCTCCTCCGTCAATTGTTCTGTTCCACCATACTGGGTCCAATAGCAGTGTTATTCTTTTTATTACTGCTTGCTCGTCCACTGTCAAATGTCCTGTTTTCCACCCTAAAACTGGGTCCAAGGCAATGCGCGGTGTTCCACTTGCACTTACTTGGCGTCCTATGTCCCCGTGTAATCACTTACAGCCTTGGGCTAATGTGTACCTGTTCTGGGTGCCACAAGGTCTAATTAAATGGTACGCCTGTCTGTCTTGCTACCCTGTGATGTCACTGAAGACCGGCCATGCGACGTTCAACGCAAGACTATTCTTGGGCTGGTGCCACGATCTACCTCGTGTGATTTTGGTGCTCTGGCATGACATGGACTTCTCCAGTGGACATCTTCAATGCTGTCAAATGTTGTCGACCTGGCTGAGGTTTCACTATTTTTGCACTTTGATTTTTTCCACTTTTTTCATTGTAATAGCAACTGCAACTAAACAAAACTATACCCTATCAGACTCCCACTATTGTAGCTGCAATTATTCAGCCGTTATAGCAAGGTTCGTTTTAGGTTCGGTTCGTACGAATCCGAACTTCACGAAAATTCGCCGAACCGAACGTTTCAAAAGTTCGCTCATCCCTAATTGAGATATTTGTTAACCCATGTGCACATATTTTCCTCTAGTCCCAGCATACTCATTTTATGTACCAATCTTTTATATGGTACATTATTGAACACCTTTGAAAAATCCAGATACACAACATCCACAGCATTACCTTGGTTCAGTCTTGCTCTTACCTCCTCATAGAAGATGGTCAGATTAATTTGACACGAATGATCCCTCATAAACCCATGCTGATGCTGATAAAAGAAAAATTGTACTCAGCATACCCTTCCTTGTGCTCCCAGGATTTGTGCTGCATGGTGTCATGTACTTACTTGCCTCGCTGCGGTGGTGCCACCACTGTCGCTCAGTTGCCACAACAACCAGCCCTGGTGACAGTCGGGCTGATCGGCCTATCAGGCAGAAGGGACACTGGGCCAATAAGGCTTGGCACCAGTGTCATGGGCTTCCTGTCAGAGGGCTATTTAAAAAGGCAACAGCTGGCCACAGTTGCCAGTGATTGGTCTTCGTAGCCTCACTAGTGTGTATTACTACTGTTTGGCTCCCTGGTATTCTGACTTTTAGATTGTCCTTGACCTTGTTCCTGACTGTTGATTATTCCTATGACATTATCTCCTGGCACTGTCCCCATCTGGTATCTGACTCTGTGTTTGTATTTTGTGTTGGTTCTGATGTATCTTTCTGGTTTGGACTCTGACCTGATTTTGACAGCTTTTGGATTATGATCCGGTCCTGGTTTTGCCTGTTTGGTTCTGGTCTCTTTCTGTCTGACTACTTTTTTACCTGACTTGGTTTAGGCCCCTACACTTAACTCAAGTTGTAAACCATCACCGCCTTTTAGGGCGGATTGTCCAAGTAGGTAGGGACAGTTGTGTGGGTGGAGTACAGGGCTGCACTGTTCCCTACCTGACACATAGACTCCTTGTAAATGTGGAAAACTAAAGTAGAAAATAGGCCAACATCTCAGAATCCATAAATGGGGGCTTTATTCAACAAAATCAATACATGAAGTGGTTGCAAAAAGATTCAAACAATGCCTATGCTTTTGGGACAGCTTCCATGTCCTTACTCATAGCAGTTAAACATACTGGCCTATTTTTTCAGGATCAGACATTGAACCCTTTTTACCTTAACCAGGGACCACAGTGGAGGATGGGAGTGGCAGTGGCTCTGACTGTCATAGTCAATTACAGTGGCTTTCCTCACACTATTTCTCCCTATGGCCATGCAGTAAAAAGAGAGCACGTGCTTTCTTCCCTTAGGGCACCCCCTGGTTCTGGATCTCCTGTCACATGATAGTAGGGGCGTGCATGATGTTATGTGTTTCTATGAGTACAAAGCAGTGTGTGTAGAGTACAATGGCCGGTGTATTGTGCAGGAGTCAGTAACCAGGCCAGATGTAGAAGAATAAAATGTCTCTCCTAACTGAAGTGCAAAATAGGAATCCAATCTTAGGGTTAGTGTGTGCAGTTTTTATTACATACAATTAGAGTATTCTGAGCTGGTAGCACCCAATAGGTAATGGATATAAATAAATGTGGATAGATTTATGTGGCACATTTATTTTCAAAGAGCAGTGTAAGACAATATGATCTTGAGTAAGAAGATGGATACTTTAGTTATACAGTACTTGATTTTTTACTGCCTGTTGCATAAATAATTGCCACAAACTTTATGATACATTGTGAGGTTTTATAATCCTTTTTGCAGTTTTGTACTTTTCTTGATTACTGAAACCTTAGAAGTGCACAGTAAATTAAGAAATAAGAGAATACCTTACTACATAACTTTACAGTAACAAATGTAGTTTCCCCGGCAATACTCTAGTAATGAGTTATCATGTGACATTCCTTTATATAAAAAAAGTGCCTTTTGGTGGTCATAACGTGAACACTAAACTTGATACATACTACATACCTATCATCACACATTAGGAATGCATAAGTAACATAATTTCACTAGGTGTCTTCGGGTAGCCTCCACTACTCGTCTTTCTCCAGATAGACTGAAATAAACCTGAGGAGGACAGTTTCTATCTGGCACTGGTGAACAGTCAATAGATTTCTTGATTTGATAGCTGTATGACTTCTTTGATGAGACACCACCACACTGCAAGATAATTTACCATAAATACATATGAAAACCACTAGTGATTATAACTTCCCACACTAAAGACTATAAAACATAACTGTCTTTTTCTACATTGTGCGCAAGAAGCTTTCCACCAACCACCCATCCACACACCTTGGGCACCAGGGACACCCTTTTCAACTTCATAGCAGAAAACAATCCTGAGGGACAAGAGGATTTAGATTACCTTCTCTTGCACTGCCTGAGGAAGAGAGACCTAAGCTGGTATGGTATTTCTTCTAAGTTTAGACCTAACCGATGCCATAACAATGACCCCACAAGTCCATGAATTTCCACATAAACCATGTCCAATTGTAGATATGTAGAAGTAGTCACTGGTGTAAGTGAATAAGTCACCTACAGATCAGAGTTACCTTGTTTGGGACAGTTTTAATTGTTGTAGGGTAATTCATAAGGAGAGGAAATTACCATAGACATAGAAAATAATCCTACTTCTTTTTTTGGATCCAGTTTTGATTTTAGTTTTTAAAAATATACAGAAAACTAGGGATGAGCGAACTTTTGAAAAGTTTGGTTCGGTTCGTCGAACTTTCGTGAAATTCGGATTCGTACGAACCGAACCTAAAACGAACCTTGCTATAACGGCTGAATAATTGCAGCTACAATAGTGGGAGTCTGATAGGGTATAGTTTCGTTTAGTTGCAGTTGCTATTACAATGAAAAAAGTGGAAAAAATCAAAGTGCAAAAATAGTCTTCGACAGCCAGGTCAACAACATTTGACAGCATTGAAGATGTCCGCTGGAGCAGTCCATGTCATGCCAGAGCACCAAAAACACACGGTAGATCATGGCACCAGCCCAAGAATAGGCTGCGTTGAAGTCGATGCGATCTCAGTGACATCATAGGTCAGAAGACATACAGGTGTACCATTTAATTAGACCTTGTGCACCCCAGAACAGGTACACATTAGCCAAGGTGTAAGTGATTACACGAGACATAGGACACAAAGTGCAAGTTGGCAACACCGGCAGCATTGCCTTGGACCCAGTAGGGTGGAAAACAGACATTTGACAGTGAAACCAGCAGCAGTAATAGTACTGTATTGGACCCAGTATGGTTGAGAACAGACAATTGACGGAGGAGGAGGCGGCAGCACTTGATAGCACCCAGACCAGTATAGTTGAGAAGAGACAATTGACGGAGGAGTAGGTGGCAGCACTTGATAGCACCCAGGCCAGTATAGTTGAGAAGAGACAATTGACGGAGGAGGCGGCAGCACTTGTATAGCACCCAGTCCAGTATAGTTGAGAAGAGACAATTGACGGAGGAGGAGGCGGCAGCACTTGATAGCACCCAGGCCAGTATAGTTGAGAAGAGACAATTGACGGAGGAGGAGGCGGCAGCACCTGTACAGCACCCAGGCCAGTATAGTTGAGAAGAGACAATTGACGAGGAGGAGGCGGCAGCACTTGATAGCACCCAGGCCAGTATAGTTGAGAAGAGACAATTGACGGAGGAGGAGGCGGCAGCACTTGTATAGCACCCAGGCCAGTATAGTTGAGAAGAGACAATTGACGGAGGAGGAGGCGGCAGCACCTGTACAGCACCCAGGCCAGTATAGTTGAGAAGAGACAATTGACGGAGGAGGAGGCGGCAGCACTTGTATAGCACCCAGGCCAGTATAGTTGAGAAGAGACAATTGACGGAGGAGGAGGCGGCAGCACTTGTATAGCACCCAGGCCAGTATAGTTGAGAAGAGACAATTGACGGAGGAGGGAGGCGGCAGCACTTGTATAGCACCCAGGCCAGTATAGTTGAGAAGAGACAATTGACGGAGGAGGAGGCGGCAGCACTTGTATAGCAACCAGGCCAGTATAGTTGAGAAGAGACAATTGACGGAGGAGGAGGCGGCAGCACTTGATAACACCCAGGCCAGTATAGTTGAGAAGAGACAATTGACGGAGGAGGAATGCGGCAGCACTTGTATAGCACCCAGGCCAGTATAGTTGAGGAGACAATTGACGGAGGAGGAGGCGGCAGCACTTGTATAGTACCCAGGCCAGTATAGTTGAGAAGAGACAATTGACAGAGGAGGCGGCAGCACTTGTATAGCACCCAGGCCAGTATAGTTGAGAAGAGACAATTGACGGAGGAGGAGGCGGCAGCACTTGTATAGCACCCAGTCCAGTATAGTTGAGAAGAGACAATTGACGGAGGAGGAGGCGGCAGCACTTGTATAGCACCCAGGCCAGTATAGTTGAGAAGAGACAATTGACGGAGGAGGAGGCGGCAGCACTTGTATAGCACCCAGGCCAGTATAGTTGAGAAGAGACAATTGACGGAGGAGGAGGCGGCAGCACTTGATAGCACCCAGGCCAGTATAGTTGAGAAGACACAATTGACGGAGGAGGAATCGGCAGCACTTGTATAGCACCCAGGCCAGTATAGTTGAGGAGACAATTGACGGAGGAGGAGGCGGCAGCACTTGTATAGTACCCAGGCCAGTATAGTTGAGAAGAGACAATTGACAGAGGAGGCGGCAGCACTTGTATAGCACCAAGTCCAGTATAGTTGAGAAGAGACAATTGATGGAGGAGTAGGCGGCAGCACTTGATAGCACCCAGGCCAGTATAGTTGAGAAGAGACAAGTTGAGGAGGCAGCTTCAGCAGCTCTTGATTGCACCCAGTATGTTTCCAAATAGACAATTGACGGTGGGGGCATTAGTAGGAGCAGTATTCTTTTGGACCCAGAAGGGCCTAGTACAGAGAACTGAAGTTGGAAGCTAAGAATATGCACACTTGTAAAAATCAGTTTTTATACATGACAAAATGTTGATGTAGAGTTCAGCACAGGACAGTCAACCTTAAAAAAAAACCCTGTAACATTACAGCTAGTCTAGTATGATACGGATACGGTTGAATAGACAGCTAACCTCACCCACAGAATCCATGAGGTGAAGAAAGGACATTTAAAAAGGCACAGATTCAAGAAGGCTTTACGCCAGTTCCATTATCCAAAAATACGTGTCCAATTTTCATGAAATGGACACCTCACTGGCACTTGCTTTACAAATTGACGCAACTACTCTGGTGTCAAACCTGTTGACACCACCTATGGCTGTTGGCGAGACATATATATGTATATCTTTGTTACACCAGTTTGATGTCCTAACCGAGTGCAGCACCCAACCCAATGGATGTATGCTTTTGTGTTTTTTTAGTGCTGTCACAAGCTGGCTTAGAGGGAACCTGTCATCTTGGAACCCCCCCTGAACTAGAGTAAGCGTTGTATAGTTTAAGTGATGCTGAATCCGAATATGTAAGCTTTATCTTCATACTCACTTCCATTCTGACGCTGTGCTCCCACAAACCTGCAGTAAAATGCACTCAGTGGACTCTTCTTTGAGTCCTCTCCATTATGTGAGTGAGCACCGGAGTCCACTGAGTGCATTTTACTGCAGGTTTGTGGGAGCACAGAGTCGGAATGGAAGTGAGTATGAAGATAAAACTTACATATTCGGATTCAGCATCACTTACACTATACAACACTTACTCTAGTTCAGGGGGTGTTTCGGAGATGACAGGTTCCCTTTAAAGGATAAGTCCGGGCAAATTATAAGTTTCTGGTTCAAGTAAGGGCACAGAAAGTTATTAATTGCCTGGACTTATCTTTTAAAGTGGGTAGGGGGAAAACCCCTTATGGGGTATGGGAGTGACCTTCCCGCCCTCTCTTTGGTCACTACCAAAAAACCTCACCCTATGGGTACCTTCACATGGGGCTGTGGGTCTGCTAAGTAAAATCCACAGGGCATTTTTATACCGTTAACCAAACGGCGTTCAGTACTATGGTGCCGTCCGGACATACGCAGTTCTGCGCTGAACTGGGTATTTGCGTCCAGCCCCATAGTGCTGAAGGTGGCATAAAATCAGCCAACGATGCGCTGTGGATTTTAGGCAGCAGAGAACCCCAAAAAAGCATCCTATTGTAAAGGCACCCGTAAATAAGGCAAGTAAACCCGCCTTTCAGCAACTGTTTGTTGCTGTAACTAACTGTGGAGGTTTTTTATATCACAGTTGAAGGACAGCAGCCTCCATGATATATACCCCATAGACAGCCTTATTCCATGCGTGACTGCATGAGAGGCGTGAAATCATTCGCACAGAGAAGAACCCCATCGGGATTTGCGTTGCGGGATTTTACTACTCTCATGGTATCAACAAAATACCTCAAGAACAGTTAATACCCGCTCACAAAACGGTGAGTAGTGTTCCTTGGCACGGGTGCCAGGGATAGAACCCCACGGCTATAGTTCACAAAAGGTGAAATCCCCACTTTGTGAAGCATATTCGTGGGGATTATTTTAAGGATGGTACTGTTCTTGGGGTATCGGTTGGACGGTGCACCGGTGTGAGGCATTAAGCTGGTGTGGAGATGTTAAATGGCAAACACACCATGGGCATTAAATTTGGAGATGGGGTTCTGTTTTTTTAAATGTATCCGAATTAAGTAGGGAATTTTTAAGGTGATTTTGTTTAATTTGGGGTCTAAGGGGGGAACATTACTTAATAAGTTAAATTACGGATTTTTACGCACATATTTAGGATATTAAGGTCATTTTCTTGGACACACGGATTCCCATGCAAGACGGGTGACTGATGACTTAGTCATTCACATCAGGCAGGGGGGTGGTATAATCTGATGTAATCCAGGCACGATTCATCTTTATAAAAGTCAGCATCTCAACACTGTGGCAAGAGAGCCTCGTTCTTTTCGGTGTTATGATGTTACCCGCCACACTGAACACCCTCTCTGACGCAACACTACTAGCTGGGCAGGACAGCAGAGCCAAAGAAAACTCTGCCAGTTGAGGCCAAATGTCCAGTTTCTCTTCCCAGTACTGCACGGGGTTGGTGACACTTTGGGGAAGGGTACAATCCAGGTAGGCAGTGACCTGATGGGAGAGCTCATGCTGGTCCACGCCATGAGTCCGGTGTTGTGTCCCCTCTTCAGCAGCTGGCTGCATGAAATCGCTCATCAGCGATTGGAGGCTGTAGCGACTTCTCACGCCTCCACTAGTGGTGGTGGTAGTGGAGCGCGCCTGTTCCCCCCGAGAGGATGTTGTCTGGGAAACTGGCTGGTCTCGCTGGTAAGTTGAGACCAACTGACTGGTGAGTAAGTCCCGGTAGTACCCCAGTTTTGCCTCCCTCTCTGATGGCGGAAAAAATTCTGCCATTTTGCGGCAGAAGCGAGGGTCCACCAGGGTGGCCAGCCAGTATTGGTCCCTCTGGCGGATGTCCACAATCCGGCTGTCACTCCTCAGACACTCCCGCAGGCACCTTGCCATCTGCACCAAGGACAATGAGCTCCTCTCCTCTCCACTGTCCTCGGTATAGTTCCAGGGTCTGCTGGGGTCTTCCTCTGCTTCCTCTACCACCTCATCCTCCATCTCCTCATGTGATTGAGAGGCAGAGAAGCCAGGTGGCGGTGTGTGGAATGGCTGGGCATGGACATCTTCCTCCTCCTCCTCACCCTCCATCTGCACTTCATCCATCTCTGGGCTCAAGGCGATGTTCAGCCTTGGAGTGGTGGCCTGGGAATCCTCGCTGATGATGCTTTTCAGCGCACTTTCCAGAACATGGACGAGTGGGATGATGTCGTTGATCCCATAGTCAAGCCTGCTCACAAACAAAGTCGCATCCTCAAAAGGGATCTACAATTGGCAGACTTCACGCATCATCTGCCAGTGTGTGACTTGGAAGTCGCAGTGTGGCATGAAGCTGCCTGATTGCCCCATGAGGTAGTCTGTAACGGCTGACCTTTGCTCGTACAGGCGGTCCAGCATATGGAGGGCAGAATTCCAGCGTGTTGGCACGTCGCAGATTAGCCGATGTTGGGGCAGACTGTGCTGTCTCTGGATCCTGAGCAGGGTGTTCCTTGCAGTGTAGGAGAGGCTGAAGTGTTTGCACACTCTGTGTGACATCCTCAGAAGGTCTTGTAGTGCAGGAAATGATCTAAGAAACCTGTGCACTATGAGGTTTATCACATGTGCTATACAACCCTCCCTGCTGCACTGCAGAGACAATGTTCCTCCCATTGTCTGCTACCACACTTCCCACCGTTAGTTGACGTGGGGTCAGCCATTGATTGATCTCCTCCCTGATGGTCCGGAGGAGCTCCTGCCCACTGTTGCTCCGTTCACCCAGGCTCACCAAATGGAGGACAACCTGAGAGTGCCGGGCCTGACATCGGTGGTAAGACACCGGGGCAGGTTGGACTGCTGTCAAAGCGGCGGATGGTTGCAAGGTGGTGGAGGCAGAACTTCTGCTTCCCGCTGCTGGCCCCCTAAAGCACCGTGGAGGTGACAGTGGCAAGAATGGGCCAACTTCCTGATGGTCTTCTGGGAGGATGTTGACCCAATGGGCAGTAACAGACATGTACTGCCCTTGGCCATAATTTGAGGACCAGACATCAGCACTCAGGTGCACGGTCTTGGACACCGAGAGTCCCAATGAGTCGCCCACGTTTTTCTGCACATAACTGTGCAGTGATGGGACAGCTTTGCCAGAGATGTAGTGGCGGCTGGGGACTCGCCATCTGGGGTGCGCACACGCCATGAAATCCCTGAAAGGCTGGGAGTCCACGAGGTTGAAGGGCAGGGACTGAAGCACCAGCAGCTTAACCAGGTGTCCGGTCAGTTTCTGGGCCATGGGATGGCTGCTGGAATACACCTGACGTTTGCCCATGGACTCGGTCACGGATTGCTGCCTCATTGGCGGTGTAGATGGCAGTGACACTGTGCTGGTGCTGGCACCTGAGGCTGACGAGCCCTGAGTTGCACTGAGAGGATGCTGCATGATGGGATCTGCAGTGTATGGTGCATCCGGACAGGAAGTGGTTTTGGGGTCATGGTTCTTCCAGGTCTGTTGGTGTTGCCTTTCCATGTGCTTTCGCATGGATGTTGTCCAGAGATTATCACTCCTGCCACGACTGACCCTCTCATTGCACAGCAGGCACAAAGCGATGTGCTTATCTTTCCCCAGGCGGAAGAACTGCCAGACGACAGAGGACCGTGGCTTGCTGACAGCCACGGGGGGTCT
Organism: Rhinella marina; assembly: GCA_900303285.1. Taxonomy (NCBI): domain Eukaryota; kingdom Metazoa; phylum Chordata; class Amphibia; order Anura; family Bufonidae; genus Rhinella; species Rhinella marina. The sequence continues at coordinate 40,383 of ONZH01013653.1, forward strand.
TGCTACCTGTTGACTGCCACTGCTGCCTGAGGGTGCCCTCTCAGGACCAAGGCTTTGAGAGGGTGATCTCTGCCTGGTAGCTTGGCTTCTACCCCTCCCTCTTGTGTCTCGGTTCCTTGAAACAGTGGGATGTTGCTGTGTTGGTGGCACCTCTATTTCCTCCCCTGATGATAAGGATGATGCTGCTTGAGGGCGCCACGTCCGATCAGCAACATCGTCATCAAACTCGGCACCACTGCTACTTTCCTCCGGTGGCTGGGACAGAATATCAGGTGTGGCACTGGATGCCCCTCCCTGGCTCTGTTGACTGCTTACAGCCAACACCTCCTCTAGAGTCTCACTACGTTCCACCCGCTGACTTTGGTGGACTTCCTCCTCCTCCTCCTCATCACTAAAAAGTGGTAGAGACTCCAAGGGCAGATCAAGGTTTGCCAAGAGTTCCCTGGCAGAAGGTGCCCCAAAGGTGAGTGGCATTCTAATAACAGGGGACAGGGCAGAGGACTCTCGCTGACCGTCCCATGTAAGGGTAATGTCGGATGATCCAGCGGATGCTTGACTCCTCATTTGGGAGCTATGGGCGGTGAAACTGGAGGATTGGGTAAGCCAATCTAGAACCGCTGGCTGTGTGGTTCTTACTTGACCAGTGGCCATCAGGGGTAGCTGCACCCTGCTGCCACGCCTGTTACCCCGGCTGCCACCGGGCCTGGTGCTGCCACTTTTCCTACCCTCACCGCCTGCTGTTGCACTCCTTGCCTGGGAAGTGCTGGAAGTAGGACGCTTGGACATATTTTTATTTGGGTGGGGGAAAAATTAAATGATGTATGTTTTTTATACTTTTTTAAACTTTATTTTTTTATAACTTTTTAAACTTTTTTTAAAAACTTTTTTAATAACTTTTTTAACTTTTTTTTTTTTAAACTTTGTTTCTAACTTTTTTTTTTTGAGTTTTTTTTTTACTTTTTTTGTTGCGGCTAAACGGGGTTGACGGCACCCAGCTGAGCAGCAACGTGTAGCGTGTACGGTCACGGAACAGGAATGCTACCTGTCCTGACTCTTTTCTCTCACTATTTCTTTTTTTATCACCTTATCTCTCCCTAGATCTCACAATTTTTTTATTTATATGACTTTCTCTCCCTATCTCCTCAGCCTCTTTCCCTTTCTATAACCTTATCTTCTATATCTAGCTTTCTCTACCTCTCTCCTGCTTCTCTCACTAACCCTTTCTATTTCTTCTCTATCTCTCCCTGTATCTATCTACTTGTTTGATTATCTATCTATATCTTTTCCCTCTCTATCTAAGATGGAGCTCCTCTCTCTCTGAAGTCTTGAGACGCACTGACAAGATGTCAGCGCGCTCAGACACTTCAGCGGCTGTGGGGTGACGTCACACATCTTTTTTTTCACAGAAAACCAGGATACAAGGGATTATAGGAGTAATAATCCCTTGTATCCTGGTCTATTCTGTGAAAAAAGTACAGTTTTGCGTTACCGTTTTTTTTTTAACAGATTCATTACGAACTTTTCAAAAGTTCGGTTCTGTGACGAACCGAACTTTTTGCAAAGCTCGTAACGAATCTGGTTCGTTATGGTTCGGTTCGCTCATCCCTACACAAATCCTGTCTCAAAATTGCACCTTGTGAACAAGGTCTACTGAGTTAAATACATGTAGACAGCGATCCCTTACAATACAGAACAGAAAAGAATGTTTAAAAACTGAAGGAAAGCTAATTGTATAATTGTAAGCATATGCTCCAGAACAATTGTGCAATGTGGACATTGTCCATGGCAGAAGATGAAGGGTAAACCCCCTCCTTTCCCTTTATTAAATAAAATGGGAATTTTGTCATATTTATTGTTGCACTGAATTAATTAAAATGTTTATAACATTTTCCAAAAAAGGGCTTGTAATAAAAACTTTATTTTAATCATATTCATACAATCAATACAGCCAGTAATTTACACATGAAATAAATTAGTGGTAAAACATCCCATACATTATGCAATAAATGAGTTTAATAACCCAATTAGTGTTAATATTTTAAAGCCCCTTAACTCAATTTTCATATTCCATTTGTCTGTGTTACTACAGTACAGTAGGTCAAAGCAAGTTAAAACCTTAAGGACAAAGCCTATTTTGACCTTAATGCACAGCCCCATTTTTCAAATCTGACATATGTCACTTTATGTTATAATAACTTTGGAATGCTTTTACTTATCCAAGCCATTCTGAATTTTTTTTCTCTGACACATTGTACTTTATGTGATAAACTTCATTTGATAATTTTTTTTAATTGATAAAAAAAATTCCAAAATTTAACGAAAATTTTAAATTTGCAATGTTCCAAATTAGAATTTTTCTGCTTTTAAGATTGCCATAGCTCACATAATACTCAAAATTGTTATCCGAGATTTTAATACTGATGATCTATCCTCTGGATAGGTCATCAGCATCTGATCGGTGGGTGTCCAACACCCGGGAACCCATGCCGATCACCTGTTTCAGAAGGCACCAGCACTCCTGTGAGCGCTGCAGCCTTCTCACAGCTTACTAAGCACAGCGCCGTACATTGTATAGCGGCTATGCTTGGTGTCACACTCAGCCACGTTCACTTTTAGGCTGTGTGATCGATGTTCTTGTCGTCACTGGCCTAGGAACAGCTGAGAGAAGGCCGCAGCACTACTACAAGCGCCACTGCCTTCTCAAACAGCTGATTGGCAGGGGTCCCAGACGATAGGTCATCAGTATTAAAATCTTGTAAAATCCCTTTAATAATAAAAATTTACCATATGCTCACTTTAGGCTAGTTTCACACTTACGGTAAATTCTTCCAGCAGGCAGAGGAACAGCCGGAAAGGACTCTCCGGTCGTTCCGCCGCTTTATAACTTTGGTGGAACCGCTGCCAGCTTAAGAGTTTATTTAGATTCGCATCTTAAACATCAGTCTTAATAAATGTGCCACTTAGACTTTACTGCAAGTGTAAAGGGTTAACTACCTCCAATATATCCTCACTTCAAAGATGGTCTTGCCAACCGAACTAGCACCTGCACCCCTCAGACTGAGCATTGTTGTGCTTGCACACTATAGGAAAAAGTGCCGGCCTCTCTGTGGCCTGGACATTGGATGCGCACATAGGCTTGTGCTTTTTCCTATAGTGTGCAAGCACGACCACCACAGCTGGATTACAGGGTGGTCATAACCATGGATACGAGCAGTGTATAATGTGATAGAAAAATGAAACCAGTCTGCAAAGGAAGCAATATGTATAATAACAATACATGAGGAAGTGGCACTTACTGAAGTGAGACAACCCCTTTAAGAAGTGATACTTATGCACTGTGTCATTTTTGTGGCACTATCTGGACTTTTTAAGTACATTTGGTACTGCAACTGGTTTACTCTATACTACAAATATGTACTGAAATTTGTCACACAGTGTAACATTTTGCAAAGTTTTTGAAGGTGCATTTCTATCATATAATGTTATGGCATATCGCTAGCATATACTGTACCATAACATTATGATCTGTGGGGATCTGACCCCCAGAAATCATGAGAAAACAAAAAAGACAAACATGCAGTAGCCCCAGTAGCTTTTTTCCTATGCATGGAAATGGAGCTGGGCTGTATTTTCCTGCACAGTGATAATGCATATCTCTCAACCTGCTGGTAAAACTGCTTTAAAGGCTTGTTCCATCCTGACCTGCTTGGACAATAAAATAAAATTTCATTTGTGCTTGGACAGCCTTATTATATCGTATATGCAGCAATGATCAGACTCACTTTTAATACTAATCCTTAATTTTTTTTTTTTGCAAGCAGCATACTTGCTGGGAATAAATTATACTTGTGATGGTATACATCCTTATGGTGTTTACAATCACAGATCACCATGTGTCCATAATACATATGGAGAGTCAAGCGACAGCAAACAGTTCAGATTAATAAGTACAAAACAGCAGCAACATTTCAAATAGGAATGTCCTGTATCAAGCTGGACAGTGTACTTGGACAAAAAAGATCTTTGTGGTTTTACACTCTGCCACTGTTTGCACTGGTGACCCCAGAGTTTCAGTAGCCGTACCATGCTTTCTCCAATCTCAAGTTCCGCTGCCTTGGCATAACATCTGATTCTGCCCTGTTCTTCAAACCACACATCCAAACCCTTACTGCCATGTTCCGGTTTCAACTGAAGGATATCGCTCATATTTGCTCCTTTCTCACCCCTGAGTCAACTAAAATGCTAGTGCAGGCCCTTGTCATCTCCCACCTAGACTACTGCAACATCCTCCCTTCTAGCACTCTAGCAGCCCTCCAATCTATCCTAAACTCTGCTGCGCAACTAATCCACCTCTCACCCTGTTACTCCTCTGCCTTTCCTCTCTGCCAATCCCTTCACTGGTTCCCCATTGGCCCGCAAATTCAGTTCAAGATTTTAATCAACAACTACATATAAGGCCAGTTACAGTCTGTCCCCTATTTTCATCTCTGACCTGCTTTCTGGATACATCCCCACATATAATCTTCAAACTTCACAAGGCCTCCTTTGTTATCCACCTCTCCACCTCTTCAGGAAAACCTACTGCCTGCAATAAGCATGCTGCCACCACACAGCCAGATGAGCAGCTTTTACCATCACTTACTGTGTTTTTCCCTTTCCCTTGTAATTTGTAAGCTTTCACGGGCAGGTTCCTCTCCCCCCTGTAGATGACAGAGCTGTGGGATTAAAGGCGCAATCCAATAAATAATAATAAACTTTACATTTATTTGTATTATCTGTCCATTGACTTTTTGTACTACTATAGTAATCAACAATTTACTAAATATAAATGAATGAAACTAAATTTATAGTAGAAATATAACATAAATCTGGTGATGTAACTTTAATTGGTAGTCCTGGCATATTACAATCAACTAGTCTGTTTTACAAACTAATTACATTCTGTAATAAAATATATGGGCAATATATTAGATTCAGTTGTTGTTATGAGGTAATTTACAAATGACACGTAAACTGCACAAAGTTATAAAGATAGATAGAAAATTAGACATAGATGAATAGAGAGACAGACAGACCAAAAGACAGATTAATCGATGTAAAATATTGGCATTAAAATGTTGTATTCTAGTAGTAATGGTTCTCTGGTATATACTCTACTGTGCATGGTGTCAAGATAGATTGTGAGACCCACTGGGGACAGCTTGATGCTAATATTTGTAAAGCACTGTGTAATATAGTAGCACTATGTAAGTGCATAAAATAAATAAATACATAATGGGTTATTAAAACTGCCTTGAGAGCAGGCATATTCACCATAATGGGAACTAAATGGCTGGAAGTGACAGGCGCTGATCCTAGATTGTGAAGTTCGCTGAACTGTTGTGTACCTGACACGGTGCGCACGTTACACGTGTGATGTCATTACACAAATAGTTATCTGCAGGACTAAAGATCTTTGTTCCCATTCAGTGATTCTGGAAATGTTTGTAATGAAAACAGTAAAACACTTCAGATTAATACATTTCAAGCAAGTTCTTGTTCTTCGATGTTTTCCACTGAATCACTGCGTGGATCATAATTCTGCAAATGTAAATAGACCAGATATCTTTTATCATGAATGGAAAAGAAAGGGATCAAATGCAAAAACGACTTCACTTCAATATAAAGATGTTATCTGGATGACAACTCCAGACAATCCATATTTATTTTTTGACATAATGTCGCCCTAAAGCTGTATGAACTCACTCCTTCAGAATTCTTTAAAGTATTTGCTGTTATGTTAAGAACAGGCTCATTACACTGTAGGTTCTTAAAGGGAAAGTCCAGAAAGGTTTATTCTTTTAGCTGCATTATTTGCTAACCAGCTGTGAGAATACAGTATGTTTAAGTCATTACATAACAGATGATTTTGCCCATTGGTGCCACCAGCATCACCGGTAGACAAAGATGATGCCTGGGACTAGATCATGGCTTTCATGATTTTTTTTTTGTACTGGAGATACAGGAGTGGATCAGCCAAGGAAACCCATGTCAGAGTTTTTCTGTAATGATGTTATGGTGACCCACATGATGTAACACTATTATGGAATATAGATAACCAGATCAGCCAGATCAAGAGCCAATATGCACAAGATTCTTGGTAGCCATGTTCCTTACTCTTACCAAGCAAACCTTGCAGTTGGAATGGCATACTTGTGGTTTTCAGTAGGAAACAGTTCTAATAATAGATAACAGAACTTTATAATTGTTCTGTGCTCCTCCTTAAAAGTTAGTGAGGCAGTACCCTCTAAAACAGTAATTGCAGCATTGCCCATTCTTTCTTCCAACTTCTATAGCAATTTCTCTGTCTCTGCCCCCCAATAGTCTAAAGTCCATTGCTCACCTTCACACAGAAGTTACAGCACTGTCCCTCGAGTCACAGAAGGGCCTAATAGTCACATCAGAAATACTTAATAGAAGAACCCATTCACAGAATAGTCAAAGCAGGATTCCATTCCATTATCCCAATACTCACAGCAGGTCCTCTTTTTCCAGCAGTGACAGTAGTCTGTGGGCACATTGGTTACATGGGTTTTTTTTCAACTCTTTTCATAAATGTGAGAAAACTGCATTTTGTCATCACCTCAACGCAGTTGTTTCCTACTGATTATACAATGGAGCACCGCAGATCCTTATGCTATTACTCTCTGGAATTGACAGCATTACAAAGACAAAAAGAACATACAAACTCTATGCAGATGTTGCCTTTTGTCATATTCAAATATGAGGAGTCTATCTGTAACTGTAAAAATAGAATCAGATTTTTTTTATAAGATTGTATCAAATTACACATTACACAAGGATCTCCTGAGAAATATAAGTATTTTATCAAGTCCTTATCTTTGCTAATCCAATCAGAATTGGGCATTTAACAAACACTTAAAGTGTAACTGTCATATTCTTTATTTGCTAGTTTATTAGAGCTAGGCTAGGTATACCATAGAGCTAGGTATACCTGAGATAGTTTGTCAATTATTGTCAAAAGATCTGTAATTACCTTATAATAACAGCTTTCATTAACCCCTTGGCGACCAGCGCCGTAATAGTACAGCGCTGCGGCAAGGTGCTAGACGCCCAGCGCCATACTATTACTGAGCGCTGATCGGGCGGGTGCAGGAGCTGCGCCTGCCCGATCAGAGTCGGGGGTCTGGCTGTGCCCAGGTGCCGGACCCCTGAGGAATGCGCCAGCATCGGTGAAAACACCAATGCCGGCGCATTAACCCTTTCATGTGCCTTGGTCAGCGCTGACCGCGGCACATGAGGTGTGCCGCATGTTCAGGATGCCGAGCAGGGGCCATCGGGTCCCCGCGCTGCTGTGACGGGGACCCGATGGCTTGGATGGCAGCCCGATGAGTAATACACTTACAGCCAATGCATTACAATACAAAGTATTGTAATGCATTGTGAAGGGGATCAGAACCCCCAAAAGTTAAAAAAAAAGTGTAAAAAGGTGAAAAAAAAAGTTAAAAAATAATAATAAAAGTTTCAAGTAAAAAAAAATAATGCCATTTTCCCCCCAAAAAAGGTCAAAAAAATTGTTAAAAAAATAAAAAAAAAGAAAAAGTAGGCATATTAGGTATCGCCACATCCGTATCGACCGGCTCTATAAAAATATCACATGATCCATCCCGCCAGGTGAACACAGTAAAAAATAAAAAATAAAAACAGTGCCAAAACAGCCATTTTTTGGTCACCTTCCCCCACAAAAAGTGTAATACTACGCGATAAAAAAGGCGTATTTACCCCAAAATGGTACTAAAAAAATCATCATCTCATCCCGCAGAAAATGATACCCTACCTGACACAATCGCCCAAAAATAAAAAAATATGGCTCTTAGAAAATGGCAACACAAAAAAAGATTTTATTCTGTTCAAAAATAAATCTATTTTGTAAAACTTTCCTAAAATAAAAAAGTTAGACATATTGGGTATCGCCACGTCCGTAACAACCTGCTCTATAAAAATATTACATGAGATGGCCCCCCAGGTGAATGCTGCAAAAAATAAAAAACTATGCCAAAACAACCATTTTTTCCCCTCTTGCCGCACAAAAAGTGTAATAGCAGGCGATCAAAAAGGCGTATTTAACCCAAAATGGTACCAATCAAACCGTCATCTTGTCCCGCAAAAATTGGTACCCTAACTAAGAGAATCGCCCAAAAAATTAAAAAAATATGGCTCTCTGAAAATGGCAGCACATAAACAAGATTTAATTCTGTTCTAAAATGCATCTAATGTGTAAAACTTAACAATAATAAAAATGGTAGACATATCGGGTATCCCCGCGTTCGTAACAACCTGCTCTATAAAAATATCACATGATTTGCCCCCTCAGGTGAATGCTGTAAACATTTTTTTTAAAAACTATGCCAAAACAGCTATTTTTTTTTCACCTTGACTCTTGACAAAAAGTGTAATACCAAGCAATAAAAAAGTGTTATGTACCCCAAAATGGTACCAATAAAAACGTCACCTCATCCTGCAAAAAATGAGCCCCCACATAAGACAATAACTCAAAAAAATAAAAATCAATGCCTCCCGCAAACCAATCCATCAAAAGCTGTTCTGCAAAATCCATATGGTGCTCCTTCCGTTCTGAGTCCTGCCATGTGCCCGCACATCAGTTTACCACAACATATGGGGTGTTGCCGCATTCAGGAGTAAATGGGTAACAAATTATGGGGTGCTTTTCTTCTGTTACCCCTTGTGAAAATGAAAAATTGGGGGCTAAAGCAAAATTTTATTGGAAGAAATGAAACTTTTTATTTTCACAGCCAAGTGTTTCCAAATTCCTTAAATTCCGTAAAAGGGGTCAAAGTGGCCAGTACCCCCCTTTATATATTCTTTGAAGGGTGTAGTTTCCAAAATGGGGTCATTTTATGAGGATTTCCACTGTAGGGGTACGTCAGGGTCTCTCAATTACAAAATGGTGCCTAAAAACCATTTTAGTAAAATCTGCCTCTAAAATCCGTATGGCACTCCTTTCCCTCTGACCAGTGCCACAAACCCATAGAGATGTTTACCACCACATATGGGGTATTTCTGTAAACTGCAGAATCAGAGCAATGTATATTGAGGTTTAGTTTGCTGTTAACCCTTGCTGTGTTGCAAGAAAAAAATTATTAACATGAATAATCTACCAAAAAAGTGAAATTTTGAAATTTCACCTCCATTTTCCTTTAATTCTTGTGGAACACCTGAAGGGTTAACAAAGTTTGTAACAGCAGTTTTTTATAATTTGAGGGGTGTAGTTTCTAAAATGGGGTCATTTATGGGTGGGTTTCATTATGTAAGCCCCTCAAAAATCACTTTATATCTGAATTGGTGCTTAAAAAAAATGGTTTTGGAAAATTTGGTGAAAATTTAAAAAATGGCTTCTAAACTTCTAAGCCCTCTAGCGTCCTAAAAAAGTAAAATGACATTTATAAAATGATGCCAACATAAAGTAGACATATGGGGAATGTAAAATAATAACTATTTTTGGAGGTATTACTATTTATTTTGAAAATTGAGAAATTGAAATGTGCAAATTTGCAAATTTTTCCAAATCTTTGGTAAATTTGGTATTTTTTTATAAATAAAAATGAAATATTTTGCCACAAATTTACTACTGTCATGAAGCACAATATGTGACGAGAAAATCTCAGAATGGCCTGGATAAGTAAAAGCGTTCCAAAGTTATTACCACATAAAGTGACACATGTCAGATTTGCATAAAATGGCCTGGGCATGAAGGTGAAAACAGGCCTGGGGTTGAAGGGGTTAATGTCTCCTGTCCCTTTCCACTGGTCCCTTAAAAGACCGTTGCTATGGCTTTTCTGTCTTCCCTTTAGTATAAACAGAAGACAGAGGGGCTGTCCTCCACACTAAATGCCTGCATTAGGCTTCAGACTGGGGAGGCGTGTCTCTCAGTAATCCAATCTGATTGGCTGTCAGGAAGCTGCTGTCTACAACAACTGTGTATGTGAAGTGAGGGAAGGCAGTTTATGCCTCAGAGAACTGGCAGAGGAGCCATTTTGAGAAGATTCTCATATTGTAGGGTTCATAACAGCCATAACTAAGGGAAAAGCTCAAGGAAAACAGTGGTATGTGAAGAAACAAGATTACTTCATGCATAATGCTGCAACAGCAATAACATATGTTAAAATGTATTATTTTGATGAAAACATGATAGTTACACTTTAACAAACAAAAAACCAAAGATTCACAAAAACAGCCACACTAGACCAAAAATAAATAAAAAATAAATACATCTTTATTAATACATCAAAAATATATTTAAAAAAATGACATTATAAAATCATGCTTTCGGGATGGGACAGAACACAGTACCATAAAATTGCCATATACTCGAATATATAAATCATGATTACAGTATTAAATGGTGTGCCAAATGAACATATATGTACATGTGGTACAGAAATTGAATGCCATTTGCTGTATTACTTAAATATTCATGTATTTATTTTTTATTTATTTTGGGTTTAATGTGGCTTTTTTGTGAATTTTGGGGTTCCTATCTTTCCATATTATGCATTTCATTTTGTTTCACAGTTTGATTCCTGTATGCCTAGTAGCGTATTGTGGTTACATCAAATAAAAGCTATTTTTCTATAATACAAGCTTATGGCTGAATTTACAGTTTGAAAGTCCTCTGATAGCAATTTTTCAAAAAGAACCTTCTTTATTTAAAGAGCAGGATCAACCCTATGAAACCAGACAGTCAACATATAAGGGTTGATCCTGCTGATTCAAATGCATTTTGCAGTGTTGACTTTTTTCCCAAGAAAATGTACTTTGCCTTGTTACACTGCCTCCACTCTGGATGTCTGCTGATGTCATTGACACATGTGCAGTAGGTATCTGTGCTACAACATCAGCAGATCCTCTGTTCATGTGCCCATATACACAAAGGAACACAGAGCCAGGTGAGATTTCTGACCCTGTGAATCAGGAGGGAGTGTCTGGAGCTGCCGTGTGGTGACAAAGTAGTGCTCCAATGGGTTAGGCCAGCCCCTAGGTGCTCCAACAACCTCATTTGCATGTCAAGAAAAATCTCTGATGACTACTGCAACTGTAACAAGCCCAGCATATGTGTGATCATCACATAATCAGGACAAAATGTCATGAACTGGTATTAATAGAGAAATTATATTGAAACATTGAATAACTTTACATTATATGAAACATAAGCTTTATTTGCTGAAACTGGAAAATATCCCTTTAATTATCCGAATTGTAACTGCAGTTTATTTTTACTATAAAATAATTGCATTGCATTACATATCATAAGGTTGCTGCTGCCAATTTAGGCTGGTTTACTATCTCTGAGAAACTTTCTTTGACCCTTTACAAGTGGATATTTTATTCCTTGGAGACATTAAAATAACAAACATAAAACATTTCTCAGTTTTTAGACACATACCCCATGCCCAGACTAATATCTTCATATTCCATTTGCTAGGAAAATACTGCACTATTTTTACTGGAATACCCTGGGATTTTCAATTTTCCCTCTACAAGCCATAAACTTCTGAACTCCAAGCAATCTGGATTTATGTTTGGCTGGGACATTAACTGTGATATGTAAACCCATCCAATGCTTGTCTAGGGGTGTGTGCTGACAGAATACCCACTGTGTCAAATGGCAATATTGGTTTTTCTGATAGGAAGCTTGCTGCCAGGAGTGGTTAATCACAGCCAGTCTTATCACGCTGAGTTTGGGAGTGTGGCTTGGTGACAGGAAGTTATTACCTCACAAGTCAGACATATACTTCATCACATTTTCTTAAAGAGAACCATGGCTTTACTAGAAGGCACATTATGTACCAAGAACTGCAGAGAATGAAGCCTTCAAATATGTGTAAATCCATCGGAATACTCAGGCTCTCAGTAAATGTAGAAAACCAGGGCCCACAATATAGAATCCAGTGATCCCTTTAATCAAATCAAACACATTTACCCTTTTCATGTTTCCTTAAAGGGGTTGTCACTTCAGCAAATGGCATTTATCATATAGCGAAGGTTAATACAAGGCACTCACTAATGTATTGTGTCCAAATTTCCTCCTTAATTCATTATTTCATTGCATTATACACTGCTCGCATTCATGGTTACAGCCACCCTGCAATCCTGCGGCAGTGGACATGCTTGTGCACTTACTTCTCCAATTGTGTGGCTTGCACTAACAAAACTGAAAACATGAAAAATATCATGGTGCTAGAAAATTAATTAGAGGGTAGCTGCCTCCTTTACACTAAGTATTCCCCACCCATATGCCCTAAGCAGAGTACAAATATTGCTGGTGCCTACACCGCCCTGAACATTGTTGACTTAGGTTGGGCCCAGGAGAGGCAGTTCTGTTAGTGTTTGGTACCCATCTGCCGAAGCCACCTTGACGTTGGTAGATGGGCCCGACATACATTTGATCAAAAATGTGCACAAAGAGCTTCCATTTTTCACGTATAGTAGGTATAGTTCTATTGTTTGCATTTATAACAGTGTGCTGTCATATGTTGCTTGCTATTAAAAAAAGTCACCATACAGTACGTCCACATACCTGTATACACTTGATATAGTTTACCTACAGTTATACAGTGTTATGATCTTACCTGAGCTCCATCAAGCCATCTGTCTTTTCAACCAGCAGCCGCTTCTGGTCTGTGCTGTGGTGATGGGGGAGATCAGAAGTGGCACTTCTGGCTGTTGCATGACCATCCCAGAGGAGACTGTGTGGACAGAATGTACTAAAGTTGCACAGCCATTCCCTTACAGCTAAGTTGTCCCAGTCTCTGGCTGGTTGGCCTATCAGATTTGGGACGCCAAGCCATTCAGGGCTCTAGCTCGCCATCCACTGAGGTGTCGGCAGTGGATCTAAACCTGGCACTGTCACTGGTCAGTGCCTGTGAATGTGTATCGTGTCCTCACTGTCATTTGTGTTTTCGTGTCTAGTGTCTCTACACCTGCTCATTTACCCTCTGTGTACTGACCTTCGCTGGTTCCTCTGATTAACCTCTCACCTACTTATTTGGCTTTATCTCTACACTTAAGGTTTGGATGTCAGCTTGTTCTGCTGATTAACCTCTTGTCTGCTGATATGGCTAGATCTGTACCCTCCTAGTTTTGACTCCAGCTCGTTTAACTATCCTATCTGCTTTTTTTGATCATCTGCTTAGGTCTGGAACCTGCAAACCTGCACCTGTTTTCTGTCACTATATGTAATCTGCAGACTCAACCTTGGTCCCTAGCAGCCATGTCCCTTCTGCATGGCAATGGACTCTGGTGAATACCTAGGGGTAGCTTTAGCCTCTGCCAACTAGAGTGGTGTGTGGCCACAGGTAGTTGTTTTAAGTTTGTTGGCTGTGGTTCCAATCAGTGGTCTCAATAGCTATCATGACATGCAGGAATACTATTATAGTGCAGGAATGTGCCCGTTTATTGCTTTTCTAAGTAACCTCTATAGCAAATTTTGCTTCTGAATAGCCCAGTCAGTCTGTCTCCTAGTCTTCTGTATCCAGTAGGGGGCAGAATAGAATGTTTTCTTCTATATAATTGGATGTAAGGTAGATGGTACCTATTGAATTTTTTTTTTTTTTTTTGTATTTTTTTTAGGCCATAAGTTCTGGGCCAAAAAAAAATCCTTTCTGGTATTAGTAATTCCCATGGAAAATGACACTCTTTATTTCTCACGGATTCCATATAAAATTGGATTTACAGTATGAGCAGATAGCAGTTTATGGGTAAAGAATTATGGATTTATACAATACAGATTCTTAGGACAGTCATGTACATATGCTGTTATTCTATGAACAGTATTATTCTATATAGTAAATTCTATACATTGCATTAATAACAGACATTAATGTACTGGAAAATGGGACTAAGAAGAAGTGATAATTGAGATACCACAGTAATCAGAGCCAAGTCAATAGAATTTCATACTGTACATTGCTCTGAATATTAACCTGTACTATTTTATGCTTATTAAACTTTGCTTCAATTTTTAATGAGCAAAGCTCAAGGTGACAGCCTAGGAGCTAACGTGGTGATGTATATCTGATCTGAACCTGTAATTAATAGTTATAGCTTGTAGAAAATAAAAAGTATTTATAAAAATGTATAAACTTCCCCAAGTCTCAATCTCATTTACATAATACATAAACATTTCAGTGTTTACCAGCACATGCAAGTTTCAATATTCATGTTTAATAACTGTCAACCGGCTAAATTGTTGTATTAGCATAAATCCCATTAGCATAAATGTCATTAGGCAAAATAGCCTCAAACTACCCTGAAAACATAACATTTTGAAAGCACTGTAACCAATTATGCATATGAACATGTAAGTGTGTAAAATGATGCATGCATATATTTATATTTTACTTGTCATTTATTTAAATGTATATGTATGTGAGTGCACATCACAAGTAGTTACTTCTACATTTCAAATGTTATATTTTTACTTATAATCATGTGTCTCACATCTATATGATACAATTGTATAACTGGAATTCAGTCTGGTGTCATGCTCTATACTGCTCACATCTTTACTGGAATATTAAATATTAAACTCATGTTTAAAGACGTATTATGGGTAAAAGCATAATCTGAATATTGTTTGGACTCCCATACCCAAATGCATTAACTGGTACATTGAATGCATTCTGAAGGCCTCCTGACTGGGTCAGAACTGTAGCTAGGTATTTCTTCATTGCGGACATACACAGTACCATGATGTTTTATTATATGCAAATGAGCCTCTAGGAGCAACGGGGGCGTTACCATTACACCATGAGGTCCAACTCTCTGCAAATGCTGCGCCCTCTGCACTTTAATTGATATTTAATTGATATGATATTGATGACCTCTCCTGCGAAAAGTTCATCAATATAAACTAAGCCTGAGCAAATCGAGCTTCAGATCATGCATCTGAAGTCGGTTTGTTGAAAAAATTTGTTTGTAATGAAACATTAAAATGTATGGGCTCCGTGTAGCAACACTTCACCTCGGTCGAAGTCACGTGAGACTTTGGTGAATGAATCTGTTTTTTTTTTAATATTTATTAGAAATAAGACATATATAATAAAATTACAATTCTTCAATAAATTCATTTCTGCTTTTCTTTATTTTAATTATCCTTTACCTAACCCCAAGGAATAATCCATACAGTTTTTCCTAAAATGACGGCTGCATGTGTTACAAAGTGAAAGAAAGAAGCCCGGGAACGAGAGATCATCCATAATGCCATGTATGCAGTAATCCGCAGATAGCCATCCCCTGTGATGTCATAGCCCTATAACACCCTCATCATCCAAAATAGAAGAATATTGGAGAGGGTGAGTGCAGCAAGAGTACAGGGAGACTTTAGGGAGAGTGTATCGCGGTGTGCATCACGTTCTAGTGCACTGAAATTCAGAGCTAGTCCCTTATTTTAGAGATACAGTTAGTGTGCCTCAGTATTAAAAGCAGGTATGATATATAACCATGTGCATCACATTCTAGTGCACAGACATACAGAGTTACTCCCTTATTTTTGCGATACAGTTAGCGTGCCTCAGCAATAAAGGCAGGTGTCATATATCACTGTGTCCATCACGTTCTAGTGCACATCCAGTGTTAATCCGTTATTTTGGTGATACAGTTAGTGTGAGTCAGTATTAACTCATTCGCACTCCTGGGTGTAACTGTATGTCCAGGTGAGCACTAAGTTTTTAGTTACATAAAGGGCCTTCACTTATGTAAGAGGGAGCACTTCTGTGAGGGCGAACTAAGAGAGCATAACTACTGTGAGGGGACACAAAGGGGCTATAACTATTGTGTCAGGGCACTAAGGGGGTGTAACTACTGTGGGAGCACTATGGAGCATAACTACTGTGTCGGGTGTGATGGATAGTGTTTGATGAGTCAGGTTCAGAAGAATAATGTTAAAGTGGGGGTGAATGGACAGAGAAGCGGAAAGTGAGCAGAGAGCAATCACCAATGCATTTAGGTGTCTGGAGTTCATTTGTCAGTTTGGTGAGGACAGTTTCTGTAGATTGTAGAGTGTGGAAACCAGATTGTAATGGATTAAGGAGAGAGTTAACAGAGGTAGGGGTTGTGGTGAGAATAGACCAGGCTTTCCAGGAGTTTAGAGATGAAGGGGAAATTAGAGACAATTCTGTAGTTAGTAGCACAGGACAGATCAAGAGAAGGTTTTTGAGTTGTGTGCCAGGGTTGCTTTCATCTCTCTTTGGAGGTTCTAAATTTAGGGAGAGCTACTTAATCCAGGGTGCTTCCAAGGATATCTTCTAGAGTGTTTAAAAGTTTATAAGGGTCAATGGTCTGTAGATTTTTGAATGTACGATAAGTAGAAGTGTTTTGAGATGGCTGAGAATTTACCATAATTAAGGAGAGAAGGTTGTGGTTAAAGAGCCAGGAGAGTTAGTAAAATCAGAAATGGAACAGAGCCAGAAGACCAGGCTCATAAGCGATAGCCAAAAATGGGAGATTCCCCTCTATGGCATGTATCTGTCCTAACGGGCATATGGAAAGGGTTTTTATGTAGATGAAACAAGAGGTATGGGAAGTACTTTGTGACCAGGCAAAACTCAGATTTTGATCTTTGGCCAGAATATTTCATTAATTTTATACCAAAAATGTGAAACAATAATATTAGTAATATGTATATTATGCAATGCTTTATTATGTATTGAGCATTTTGTGTTCAGTCCTGCAATGCAATTCATGTACAACAGAGAAAAATAATATGACTTGGCTAGACATAATAAGAAGTCTAGCCAACTTAACAAACAAGGTTGGTTGTAAAGATGATACATTATTTCCTCCAGCACCAGCCAGCTGGCTTTACTTGGATGCAAGGCACCTATTATTCACTTCTAGTTGCCTCTATAATTCAGCATAGTACACAAATAAAGAAAACTAATCAAAATTCTCTATTTTTCTCTATTTTTCTATTATTACATTTATTCAGAATTTGCAAACTATATGCAATATACACAAAAAACATGTAAAATATTTCAGTTATTTTGTGCAATTCTCATGTCATTACTCTTAAGCAAATATCACAAACTGAAAATAAATGAAGAATAATTGTGTGAAATAATTAACCTTTCTTTTTGGTTCAAATAACTCGCCTCTGGTCATTCGCCTGGTTTGTGTAAGACAGTTCATATCATCAGCTTATAATTCTAGTGTATGAATGACCATGGGAAAGAAAAGTGGAATAAAACTATAATGTTTGCTATAGCTAGTTATATTCTACATTAAGGCTATAATAGCTTCAATGAGACGGCATATTAGTCAAAATGTCAACAAATCATTTCCAGGGAAACGTTTGACATGAAATAATTAACATAAAACTCTATTTTTCCTTGTATGGACAAATAGGCGGCAACTGATGCCATGCTTTTCAGCTTTTATGACATCCCATTCTAAATCCAGAAGCATAAATATGGAGTTGGCCCTCCTTTTACAAGTAAAAGAGCTTCCACTCTTCTAGGAAGCTTGTCTACAAGATTTTAGGGCGTATCTGTGGGAATTTATGTTCACTTATCCAGTCAGACACTGATGTTGGATCAGAGGGACTGTCTCGCAATCTGTATTCTAGTTTATCCCAAAGGTGTTGGATGGGGTTGAGGTCAGCCTCTGTGAGGGCCAATCAAGTTTCTACACGTTAAAAGGACCCAACTATGCCCTTATGGACAATGCAGCACAGTCATGCAGGAACAAAAAAGGACCTTCCTAAAACTGTTCCAAAATGTCTTGGTATGTTGAAGCATTAAGACTTACCCTTCACTGGAATTAAGAGGCCTAATACAACCCCAGAAGAATAACCCCATAGTATTATCCCTCCTCCATAAAAACTTATCAGCTGGCACACTGCAGTCAGGCAGCTAATGTTCTCCTGGCATTTGCCAAACCCAGAATCATCATTAGCTTCATTTATCATGCCACAGAACACATTTCCACTGCTCGAGTCCAGTGACAGCATGCTTTACACCACTGCTTCAGACTTTTGGCATCGTGCCTGGAGATGTAAGGTTTGCAGCTGCTTGGGCATGGAAATCTATGCCATGAAGCTTCCTGTGCACAGTTGTACTGATTTTCATGCCAGAGGAGGTTTGGAATTCTGCAATTATTGAGTCAGCAGAGGCTCAGCACTCGGTGACCCTGCTCTGTAACCTTACTTGGTCTGCCACTTTGTGGCTGAGTTTCTGTGGTTCTTAAACACTTCCACTTTGCAATAATACTAGTCACAGTTGAGGGTGGATTATCCAGGAGGAAAGAAATTTCATGAATTGACGTGTTAAATCAGTGACATACTATAGTACCACACTCAAATTCAGTGCACTCTAGAATGGCCTATTCTTTCACAGATGTTAGTAAAGACAGACTGCATGGCTAAGGGGCTGGATTTTATACACCTGTAGCAATGGGACTAAATAATACACCTGAATTCAATGGTTAAGCGGTGTGTTCTAATGTTTTTCTCTATATTGTGTATCTACAATTAGGCAATGCAATGACTTAATACTGCCAAATAGGGTTATAGAGGACTGTCATCTCTCCTGACGTGACTGTTTTATTTAATAATTCTATTCCACACAAAATGACAATTTTGGATCATCTTTTCTTATAACTCTAGGCTGTGCTATTCCTCTTTTATTCTTGCTAGACATTTATGGATAAAGGTACAGATGAGAGTTGCCAGTTGGGGGTATGTCCCTGCACAGTCTAACATTGTCCAGGGCTGCCAGTGTCAGACTATACAGAGACACACCCCCAACTGGTTATACCCATCTGTACCTTTATCCATAAACTTGTAGCAAGATTAAGAGAAGAATGGCACACTATAAGAAAATATGCTCTAGAATTGTTATTACATAGAGGATGTGAGTAGCTACTAAAACAAACATGTCAGGAGTGATGACAGGTTCTTTTTAACATTGACATACAGAGCGCAGATAATATTGCATTGCCATATAGTACTTTTATGACGATACTTTGATATAGTTAATGTTTTGTACATTTATACCTACATGTGGCAGTACAGAGCAGCTCCCACTGCTTTAAGCTGGCCCAGAAACTCCAATTTTTGTTAGTGGACCACTGTTTTGCACTTTTATCTGGTAACCCATTAGTTCTTTTTTTCTCCCTGGAAACTCCCAATTCCTTTTTGATATGTATATTATTTACATAAAAAGTTAACTTTGTAAATGCATTGCATTACCTATCTTGTATTACAGTCAGTATTATATGCTAGAGTTGTAATACCAAGGGAAACAGACAAGAAGATTTTCAGGAGATACATCCAGGGCAGCTAAACTGAGTTTTTATAATGCAATGGGAACATGTTCTTTTCCTTTAGATTTCTGATGTGCCCTGGGTAAAGATTTCACTTCCCAGAATTCTATCATATAGACTGTAACTCAGGATCAATACAATGATAATGATATATTTTTACAAAGTTACTCAACCTCTGAGGGTATGGCCACATGTTCAGATTTCTGATGCAGGCGTGGATCATAAAAGGAGAGAAAGTATAAAGGACAAATATACTTCTCCTTTTGGAGAATACACTACTCCTGGCTTTAGCTTCCAAAACTGCATCAAAAAGCTTGAATGTGTGGCAGCAGCCTTACGCTGCCTGTACATGGTCAGGTCTTCTCTGGTTGTCAGATGCAGTTTTCAAGCTAAAATCAGGTGATAGTATAAAGGGCAGATTCTAGTTGTCTGTTTTTTGAATGTATAAGTGATTTTAGCTTCAAAACTGCATCCGAAAACCTGATGAAAACCTGATTGTGTACAGGCAGCCTTATGCAGATTAATTAAGGTTAATGATTTTTTTTCTATACAATAGTTGATGATTGTAACGATTGGTCAACAGAAAAAAAACAAAAAAAAAAATCATAAAACGTAACACTATTAAAATCTCTATTTTCTTACAATACTCTGGTGAATGCAAAAATGTCCTGGAACAGCTAATCTGTGCTCTGTCCAAAGCTCCACAGAAGAGAAAACATCCAAAAAAATGACAAATCCTCAGATAACAGCTGACAGCTATATACTAGCCAACATTTCAACAAGCCACAAATTATGGATACACATTACATCTAAAGCTGAAGCCAAAGATGTACCTTCTGATATACAAGTCAGTGAGCAAAGGCAAACTATTGACTGCGCTGAGGCACATTATGAATAACCATACGACTTAAATAGCAGAAAGAGAGGACATTGTATGTACCACTGATGATGGGACCAGAAACCAGAGGACAATGACAAATTCCTGGGAATACAGAAACAGTTGGGAGACACTATAAATGACGACAGCATAGTCCGATTTCTGGACTACAACCATGAGTGGAGCATAGACACTCAGATAAAGTAGCATCCGAAAATTCTAGATCCTATCTTTATCAGTAGATGGGAAGAGACACTAACTAGATGTTCACAAACCCTGATAGAGTTATTAATTGGAGCAGATAGAAAAGCATTAGATCTCCTTGAAAAAGAGATTGACATTTTAAAAGAAAAAATTCAGGATACACTCTCAAAGGAAGAACTAGAGAGTTTTGACAAAACCCTGGAGGAAGATCTAAATAAGTGGGAAAAAGAAATTCAGACGGTAAAAGTAAAAAAATTCCAGAGGGATCTAAGTGACTACCAGGAAAACCGTATATTTAGGTGGCAGAGGAATAACAAGAAAGGAGGATTTAGATCACGATCCCAATCTATCTCTTCATTTACGTCCGAAGAAGAATGTGGGGCGCCTTTTTTAGGCGGGCGCTTGGCGCCCGGACGGGCGCCAGACACAGAAGATCTAGGCAACAGCCCACGTACTCCTGTACAGAAACGAAAAATCGGGAGATCAAACAACAGGGAGAAAAGACCGAAAAATTAAAGGTAATTAATCTATCCCAAATTAATCTATCTGTTCCTCAACAGGAAGTATTGGAAAAGGGTTTGTCGTTTTCCCCTACAGGTAAATTTGATTTATTTGAAACAATCAAAGACCTTGAGTTGTTCTCCAGGAAACTTATTTTTAAAAAATATTTTAGTGGGAGACAGAGTGTGTCACCCTTTGCATCCCCTTTAGAAAAGCAGGCTGTCCAGGATTTGGAAGCCCTGCTACAAGAACAAAGGGAATTAGATATGGATCGCTTTCCCGTGCATCTGCACCGGCGGTCACAACATTTCCCCCCGAGAGCACTTTCTCCTGCTATTGATGTTTTTGTTAAATTGGTTCAAAAAGATCTGAGCAATATTAGACCTAAAAGGAGGAATCATAACCTTACCAGAGTGCAGGGACAGGCTCTAGCTGAATTGAGAGGATTGAAGGAAGTGGTGATTAAACCCTCAGATAAAGGGGGGAATGTTGTGATCTGGCCGGTGCATATGTACGAGAAAGAGGCCTTTCGTCAACTAAATGATAGAAATTGCTATATGCGCTTGGAGGCAGACCCCACGAATCGATATAAGAAAGAATTAGATGATATCCTTGTGGAAGGTTATCAATTGGGGATTATTAGTGCTAGGATGTTGGAGGGCTTAACAATAGAACATCCTGTTAGGCCCACACTATATTTATTGCCCAAAGTGCACAAAAATCCCTCCAATCCCCCGGGACGTCCGATCGTCTCGGGGATGGGGGGTTTGTGCACTAAGATTGGCAATTTTATTGATTTTTTTCTGCAGAAATGTGTTGAGACACTCCCATCTTTTGTCAAAGATACGACGGATATGTTACGACGATTGAATGGGATGTGTCTTGACGAGGATACATTATTGGTGACGTGTGACGTTGAGTCACTCTACACATCAATATGCCATGACCGAGGAGTACAGGCATCAAGATTTTATTTGTCCATGACGGATTACGATAATGATTTAGTTGAATTTATTTTAACTCTTCTTGAATTTTTGTTGACCCATAATTATTTTTTATTTAAGG